>JARFXV010001076.1:12500-283396 GCA_031761425.1 Cosmopolites sordidus | reverse complement strand
ACGTGAGTTAACTAATGTTGTACGCGTGTAAATGTAAATCTTTATGCAAAATCCGCTATAAATGGCAATAAAATCTGTAATTTTCAACACTTTCACTTGAGCAGCGATGTTTTTGTTTGTGTGTACGGTTGTTGGTCTGGAACTTTTACGAGAGTATTTCGAAAAGTACACCATCTAGCACAGGGAACGCGATTTTTAAACATAGTCACCCTGAGATTCAATACAGATAATTTAATATAGATAACTCCAACTGTTTTGTATCCTTAGTATAACGCCGTTTGTCCAACTATAAGAAATTATAGTTTAAAAAAACTAAAAAACACGCTTTAATGGTAAACCGAACTAAAAAGTAAAAAATAATTTTTAGTATAAGAATAAAGTGATTGATGATAGTGAAGATGATAGTTCTACCTGCTATAAAAGCGTGTTTTTAGTTTTTTAAACTATTATTTAATTTTTTTTTCGAAAATTTTCTATTCCAACCGCCTTCCTTGTGCGTTGTAATCGTGTCTCAGGCTCCCTCTCCAAAAGCAAATCCTTGATTCTGACGATCCTGTTCAGGATAATGGGACGAACTTATTACATTATTTTATTATCAGTGTCAGTTTTGAAGTGGGTAAAAAGGACGTTCGAGGATTCCGTTACATAAATAGATACAGGTGAAACTAATAAAAGCGTGTTAAACAATGAGCTGTTGTATCTGCTTGGCAGTGACGGCTCGCTTGTAGGTTTTTAAAATGGAAGGGCGTAGAAGTAAATAGTGCTGCATAAAATTTTGTTTTCCCCGTTCTCCTTTTTACTTTTCGTGCTATTGAAATCCTTACAGAGGGTGAACCAGAAAAAATGAGTTAAAGGAAAGAAACTGAACGGAAATAAAATATGGTGTTTTGCCCTGAAACATTGTTTACTGTGATAAATGCTGGAGAGGTGACGCTCCAACGTCCTCCCCCACGAGCCGCCACTTCTGCTCGGACCTAATTATTTGTAGTGAATCTTGGTCCAGGGAGACTTTTCTGCAGGTCTGGGAAAAGGTTGTCATGGCTTAAGTTTATCTCAAAGAGATTTACCTCTCAAGATTGAAAGTTTCAATCATCCCCTGACGATGATTACCGAAACGCGCGTCAGAAAATTTAAAAGACGTGATTAGGTATTTTGTGGTAAATCTCTTTGAGTTCAGATAATTTGTAATATAAATTTATTCGAAAGCTAGACGAACAGGATGTGAAAAAAGTAGAGTGTAACTTATAATTTTTTATGTGAACATTGAGGGCCATGTCGGGCTGATAAAGGTGCTTGAATTTCTGGAATTTTACCACCAAAATAACTATAATACGAAGGTTATTTTTGAATATTGTTCTTAACATAGTAGTAGGACTTACATGGAAAATAATTTATATATACACATATGTCCAAAAGTCTGGAATATTCACCCATTTCACTTTTTTATTGATATTAAGTTTTTCTTTTACTCGTTTACGTAATCATCATTTATTATAACTCTTACTGGTACCAAATAAAACACGACACCAAGTGATCAATGTGTTTAAAATTGATTTATTATTTTCGAGTCAATGTACCAATTGTCTTCAAAAGTAATTTAACAATAAAAAGAACTTTCAATAAAACTAATATAATATCCATATGCATGCCTGAAGGCGATTTGACATGCTGTCGATTAAATGATCAATTTGGAGTCGGAAACTCTACCCCATTCTCCACGAGCAGCATCTTTTAGTTCTCACAGGATAAGAGGAGGATTGTTTCGTTTCTTGATGCGTGTTTTCAGAATGTCCAATGACAATCATGTCAGAGAAATTTTGCTGGCCACCTTAACTTGCTTATTCCCCCCTCTTTTAGAAAATGTTGTACTGCTGCTGTTCGATGAGAAGGTGTGTTGTCATCCTTGTAAACAAATCCATCGCCCATTGCGCCTCGGAAGAGACGCACAACTGGATTTAAAACTTCCTCGATGTACACAGCTCCAGTGACTCTTCTCTCCAGGACCAGTAGAGGTGTCCGTATTCCCCTCATAACAACACCTCAAAACATCACGTTCTCACCTTCAAATGGGATATGCGGTTGAGCTGTTTCTAGTCGGGCTTGTCGATCTGGAGCTCCCCTAACTAATGTTCTTCGTGAATTAGAAACCAACCCAATTCTCGTCTCATCGGAGAACATCACGTTATTCCAGTTAGGACTGTAATCCACCATTTCTCGAGCCCATTGCAATCTTATCATTTATCGTAAAACATTTACCTCTTCCAGCCTAACAAGCTCTCTTGATATATCACTTGGTTCATTCACTACTAAATTGGTCCATTCCTCTTGAGCGGCTAAAATTAGCTCCTAGCGATTTCTTGGCGGATTGTTCCTGTCTGCGATGCAGTCCAACGTTGAAAAGTCTTCTGGAAACCGTACGACTTGACATAGCACTATTGTACGTCCGTTGGAACTGAAATTGTATCGCTCTAATCGGTACTGAGTGGTTTCTTCGTGTATATTGAGCAAGATAACGATCTTGTCGTTCATTTATGATCCTTCTTCGCCCACTTCTGAGTAGCGAAGCAACATCACCAGTTTCTTCGAATCTTCGAATTGTTCTGAAAGAAATTTCTGCAGAAATTTCAGCCTCATGCATTTTTATTGCTATACTGTACAATTAACACAAATAAACTGATGTAGTAAAATATCGTGTGCAATATGCAAATACATTGCTGGTAAATGTTAATACAAAATCAAGATATTTTTGCTACGTTTATGTTTATTAATTTTTCTGATAAATAAATTCCTTAGCTCTTATTGCATATAGACGCCATATTGAGATTTACTTATTTTTTAGATAAATAAGAGGGATGCAAGAATTTTACCGATGAGTTTATTTTATTAGTTTTTTATTATTTTACTGTTGTTTCAAACCTTTAGTAATGATTATGAAAGAGATTTTGAATCCTTGCAGCAATCAGGTCTGTCCCTTCATTGTCAGTTTCAATTTTGGGAATAGTCGGAAGACCACCAGAACCAAATCTGGTGAATATGGGAGATGATCAAACACTATGACACTTTTTCTTTAACTAAAAAGACGTATACATTTTTCTTTTGTGTATCCTTATTCTATATGTGTAGCCGCGCTGTGTATCGCAGTACAACAAACAAAAACATGATATTGAAATAAGTTATAATAAAAAAAGAAACATGGAGATATCCAATTTTGTTCGATTCGAATCCATGTTGACCGAATTAACTTCCGGGGAAGCTTCAACTTCCGAATTATTCGATGCGAGGGGTGTTGCCCTGACAACCAGACTGCACAGCGGACCGTTTTCGGGGGATCGAGGAGCGAGAAAGGGGGGATTAGAGGCGGACTGGTTAGCCTTCCACTTTTGTCTGGCGGAAGAGAAAATTTCACCACCTTGTCCAACAGGAGTTGTCGAGAGGAGGGAGCGAAAACGGTATCGGAGATGGAGGAAGGAATTTAATCTACAGCTCCATAGTTAAAAGTTTATAAAAATTGTGTGATGCTTAGTAAAAATTTTTAATCAATGTCACCATTTTATCTCTACATAAAATGGGTCTGGGGAGAAATGGAATAATCACCCGCTTAGCGCTCTCGTTTTACATCAGTGACGGTAAACATTTTTTCAGAGCAAAACACCAGTTCAGTTTCTTTCCTTTAACTCATTTTAAGACATTATTAAAAATTAAATTCTCCAAATGTAGAAGAACGTCTGTCGACCCATCACACCAAATAATTCGGATAAAAATTCTATCCTCTCGCCAGAATTTTTACATCATTGGTCGGACGTTTACCTCCAGCGACCGTACGCAACGTTACGCAACGCAACGTGTTTTATTGGTTGTCAGAATTCTTTCTAAAACATGCGCTTTGGATGTAGATCCCCTGCGCCCGAGCGTATCGGTAATTAGTTTTAAACACTGAACGTTTGATATGTCTCGCGTCAAGTATTTCGTACGCCTCGCGAATACTAGTTTTGATTTGGGATTTGCTACGTGTGTACACACTGAATAATACTTTTTAAATAAAAATAATCAACTTTTAATTGCAAACACGAAGGTGTCTGATTTAAAACAGTTAATAATGACTAATTTAAGTTTGGAGGAGAAAGTTAAATTAAAAACTCACGGTCTGTACAATGGTATTTTGTGACTATGTGGTTGTGAATTTTAATATTTTCCTGGTTCACCTCATGTGTAGGGTTTCAATAGCATAAAAAGGAGAAAGGGGAAAGCAAAAAAAATCTTTAGCAGCACTATTTTCTTCTACGTCTTCTAACTTTAAAAACCCACTAGCCGCCACTGTTATCCTAAAATCCGCCTAAAATCCTATTTATCATGACAGATTCTCCCAGAGCAGGCCCGATTCGTTAAAGATACAGTGACAGATGTCAACATGTGACAAGTTGTCAAAAAAAAAACCGAGAAGTCAACCATCCTGTATGTCTCGACTGATGAAGACGAGATAGAAATGATTATTCGTCATCACTATTTCTCGAACTTCAATGAAAAATGCGAAAGCCTCCATTTGGCAACACAGCGTGACTTTTCAAAATACTTTAAAAACAAAAAAAAATACTAATGTATTCATGACGAATATGACTTTAAAATTTTTGTTTTTAAAATATGGTAATATTTGCAAAGAAAACTATCGTATAAAAGCGAAGCTTCGATGGAGTTAATGTGTTATTTTTTCCGTTCGTCATTTTCAAATGCGTGGAAAATGATAAAATGTTTCGAGTGAAGGGCGGTTTCCATTTGGATGCCTTCAATAATTTCTTTGTTTTCTTACTGCTTGCGTTTCGTGCTTTTGGATACGACATTGATTTGAAGTTCTCAATGGTGTGTGATTGTATAAAGGGTAACGAATTCATATTTGATTTTTTTAACGTAAAATATTATCAAGTAGATTAATGTTGGGTAGTCTTCATGAACAGTATATTTAATTGTCTCATCCTCAGATGTTGCGGTAACAGTTATCAAATATTTCACTTGTCTCATTTGATTCACTCTCATCAAATGACCCTGTCATTTCAAAAATTTTAAATGATTTATCTATGAAATTTTTCGGGTAATTGTTTTTTTATTAAAATGTCTTTGATGTGATTTGTTTCTTTTTGTAGTGTATCACTATCGGTACAAACAAGTTTTGCTCTGTCATATAAACTTTTAATTACTCCTATTTTGACTGATTTTAAGTGATTGGAAAAGAAATTGAGATGCCTATCTATGTTTGTCGGTTTTTTGTAAACTGTAGTTTGTAATGTGTTGTTTTGTTTTAATATTAAAGTGTCGAGGAATGGCAATTTATTCTCCTTCTCTATCTCTAAAGTAAACTTAGTTGTAGGCTTTCGAGAATATTTATCTTGTAAAAAAATATTTAGATCATCAATGCTATGTTGCCACATAGTAAAGATATCATCAACATATCTAAGCCATATTGTTGGCTTTATAAGAGATTTACTCAATATGTCATTCTCGAGTTCCTCCATAAAGATATTACTCATCAAAGGAGAAAGAGAAGAACCCATTGCCATTCCGAAATTTTGTTGATAATAATCATTTTCTAACTGAAAGTATGTGGTTTTTAAGCACAGAGCTAATAATTCCAAAATTGTATTTATGTTTAGTTTAGTGCGGTCTTTTAATGTTGTGTCATATTCTAATCTCTTTCTAATTATTAAAAGTAATTTATCAACTGGTACATTAATAAATAAATTCACCACGTCAAAACTAACCATTAAATTTTGGTTTGTAATTTTGATGTTCGAAATTTTATCTAAAAAATCTGAAGTATTTTTAAGATATGAATTTGTTCTATCCGAAAGTGTATTTAAAATGTTTAATAAAAATTTTGCTAGTTTATAACATGGGGAATCTATACTACTAACTATAGGGCGAAGTGGTATATTAGTTTTGTGTATTTTTGGTAGACCATAGAAATGAGGTGGTTTACTATAATGTGGTGTAAGTTGTGATCTTTCTAAATCTGTAAATTTACGTTTGTGTTTATATAATGTATTGTAAATTTGTTTCTATATTTTTAATGTTAGATCTGTAGGTATTTTAGTGTAATTCCCTTTATCAAGTTTTAATTTCGTTTTTATATTCTGTAGTGTCCAGAATTACAGTGGCGTTGCCTTTATCTGATGGTAATATTTTAATAGATGTGTCTTTTTTAATTCATCTATAGTGAACCTTTTCTCATGGTATAAATTTGATTTGATTTTAAATTTTTCTAAGATAAGTTTTAATATGATTCTGTATTCATTTGCACTTTCCAAATGATATCGGGTTACAATTGAAACACCGGACAAGGCTTATGTGCTAGAAGCATATGCATGATCTGCACCCAAGAAATAATGTATTGTCATTATCCTTCCTTACTCGTTTAAATGTGCAACTATCACACTCCAAAATAGCAAAATAAGGCTTGACCATTTTCTTTAAAACAATCATTTTTATTCAACTTTGTGCTGTTATAATGTCGCTATTTTGTATTTTTAACTTCCGAATAAGCTCATCTTCACTATATTGCTCCTCAAGGTAAAATTTTATTATCCTGACTTCAAGTTCACTTCTACAGTGTATCATTATTGCACCGTTTTTAGTCTTCTTAATTCCACGGATTCCAAACCCAAGCCCCGCCGGATCAACTTGCTGTCTGACAATTCTCTTTGTCTCCTGACTGGCACACGGTGTCGTCGGCTTCACCACCACTACTCCACTCTGTAATGTCCCGACATAATTAGGAGTCGAAGTACATATCTCCCCTGTACCAGTATCAGAACTTTTTTCGATGTTTAATTATTAATCCGTTAATCTTGTCATAACTATATCCATTTTGAATTCGATCTGCTCGATTGTTTCGGTCACTTTTAAGTTATTAGTCACAATCCCCATGCAACCATCACAGAACTGGGGAACATTCTTACAGTCAACAATAGCCTTTGAAATAGAATCCTTAATCGTAACATACATATTGTGAACTCGTTTCCCGCAATACGCCCATTTTACTGTTTTATTGTTTACAATAAAATTATCCTTACAAATTTCACAGTCATCTGCAGCATTAAACATCTTGGCAACACTGTCGCCACCACAATATAAACAACACCGTTTTTCAGGTCTTAAGGAATGTGTCTCTGTACTTCCTGATTAAAAGGAATATAAGGAAAATATTTCACCAATAAACAGCTTAACTATCGCCAAAAATCAATGTTTTCGTATTAAAACGATTAAAACCGTTGGAAAATTCGATATTTTAATTACTTTTAACTCGAGCTATAGAACACAGCTGTACACGCGATCAATACTGTCAACACTAGATACTTTCTGACCAATCCTATATTGGACATTGTGAACAAACTGATTTTATTAACAAGGCGTTTTTTTTTGTTTCAGCAAAGAAGCAAAATGGGTCTGCCTTCAGGACGAACAGCCTGGGTAACGGAGCCCGAACCCCTCCATCGGAAAGAAAAAGCAAATTTTCGATAGGAAAACTTCTGCGGCCGTGGAAGTGGAAAAGAAAACGGAAATCAGATAAGATTGAGGCCGTATCTAGAAGTAAGTATGGAAAAAAAATAAAGAAATAAACCTGCTCATGACGAAAAAAGAAATTTCGGTCGATAGAAAAATTTTAACAAGAGTTTTATAATATTTTTAATAGTAAAAAATAACAGTGATGAAATACGGTCAAAGGTCCTTATTTGCGAGGGATACTTTCAGTAAATATATCGCGAAAACAGAAACCATCAATAAGGAATGGTAAATTGTACGGAATTATAGAGGATATGTTTCAAGGTTACAAAATAAAAAGAAAATATATAATAAAAACAATTTAGTCAAATTTTAGTCAAAAGTTAGTCAAAAAGTCAAAAAAATTAGTCAAAAGTTAAATTCATGGGTGAGATCTCAGAGCCCTTCGAAATTAAAACTGGAGTGAGACAAGGGGATGGACTCTCGCCACTCTTATTTAACTGTGTTCTAGAAAAAGTAATACAGGAGTGGCGTGAAAAAAAGTTGGCCCTGAATATTGACCAGCCCATTAAACTGGGGAGAACCAACATCAAAATTGATTGTCTGGCATTTGCTGATGATCTAGCAATTTTAGCTCAAGATGTATTAACGGAACAGAAACAGATTGAAATCCTAAAAGAAACAGCAGAAAATGTAGGACTCCAAATTTCCTTTGAAAAGACACAATACATGACCTGCAACAGACTAAGAACGCCATTTCTAAAAACAAAATATGGTAACATCAGACGAGTCTCTCAATTCAAATATTTGGGTGAAATAATCATGGAAAATGGGTTGGAAAAAGCGGCCAATAAGGGTAGATGTCAAAAAATGGAAACGGCATTGAGACTTACACAAAATATTTACAACAAAAAATGCCTATCTAAAAACACAAAACTGAGACATTACAACACAGTTATTAAGCCAGAATGTCTATATGCTGCAGAAACGCTCATTTTGAATAGAAAAAGGGACATCGAGGACATTGAAAAGAAGGAAAGAAAAATCCTAGGCCCCAAACAAATAAATAGCACAACATACCGACTTCGAGAAAACCAAGAAATTAAACAATACACAGATATACATAGCGATATGAGAAAAAGAAGACTTAAGTTTTACGGACACATAAAACGGATGAATCCGAGTAGGTTAACTAGACAAATAGTCGAATTTTATGAAAATAGGAGTAAAGCTAAAGTAGAAATAATTAAATGGATTGCTGCAATTAAAGAGGACCTAAGATCAGCAAATATTTCACAAAGTGAAATTCAGGATAGAGGCTGTTTCAGACACAAGGTTGACGTTTGGAAGGTTGGACAAAGAGAAAAATGTAGGAAGACTGGAACAACTTGGTCTGACGAAAGGAAAAAAGCTCATAGCGAAAGAATGAAATTAGTATGGGCACAAAGGAAGGCTAACAACAACAAATGCCTCTAATTGTACTTCGCGTGGTCCACTAGGGCCCATACGTGAATAATAATAATAAAAACAATTTAATGAGATTTTTTAACAGTATTAATAACTATCATCAGGCTTAGGCAATGGTTTAAAGAATTTAGTATTTTTTTTGTTGTTTTGCCGCAGGTTTTTTTTGTTTCATTCACCTTTTCAGAGTTCGCTAAAGCTTCCTCTTTAATGAAATTGGGATTAAGTACTTCCTCCAAGTCGGTTTCAGTCAAATCTTCATCTTGCTATTCAAGCAATTCTTGAATGTTACTTGATTCTATCTGTTTGACATCATCTCGTCCTATACAATTCGCAACTTGAGCAATGTTTTCAGATAACGTGTGAATTTGCACGGATTCTTCATCTATACCAAAACTTGCATCAAGCGATTGCTTGAAGGTTAAGGTGAAGATCTGCTTTTAAAGTGGGGGGAAGTTGGTTATCCTGGTTTTAATTATTGTATTTTATGTGGGTTGATATACTGGATGTTCCATAACTTATCAGGCATAGAGAAAGTGGTGCTAGTAGAGATCAAAATAAGAGTTTTTAGTCAATAAATGTGTTGGCAAATGTTAATCATTAAAAATATACAGGGTGTTTTTTTTTCAAAAAATTGAGATAATTTAAAAACGGTTGAATATATCAGTTTCAAAATCGCCAAATCCGAATTTGGTACTAGCTAGCCTGGTTTCTAGAGCGTACTTGCTACCTACCTTGTGAGCATATTTTTTTACCCTATAAAGCTGAGAATATTTTGACTTCAAAATAGAGAAGAATCATAATTTCCACGTAAAAAAGGTACCCTTGGTCAATATCGATATCTCACGTCGTTTGCGCGATAATCGTGTTCGAATTTTCCATTGTACATTTTGTTGATGACTGAAAAATATGCAATTCACAAAGTGTTCCTGGAATATTGTGTACAAATTATTACCGTAATCAGTTACGCGAAACAGGTTCGTTTTATTACAGCAATCCTGGTGAACGACCGAAACGTATAACGATAGAACAAGAAGAGGACATTTTGATTAATATGGCGGAAAATCCTGAACTAACCACTAGTCGTTTGGAGGCATCTATAGGAATTAGCAAATCTGTCGTTTCGAGAGTTATCCATAAAGAAAAATTGTTTCCCTACCATTTCTCGCCTGTTGAAAATTTATTGTCACAAGATCTTTTTGAGGAACATGGGGTCTTCGTTTTTTTTTATGAAGTAGATTTTGATAAAATTCTGATCTAGCCGGCAAAATTTTGTGAAAATCTACTACATAAAAAAAGAAGACCCCATGTTTCTGAAAAAGATATTGTTTACCGGTGAGGCAACTTTTACCAGACGCGGACTTTTTAACTGGCGATATAATCATTATTACGCCCTGGAAAATCCACACCTACTAAGAAAGCGATATTTCCTGAACGAATTTTCAATTAACATTTGGTTCGGCATTTGGGTTTCCTCAAAGACTGAATGCAGATCAATATGTGCAGTTGTAAGAAAATGATGGGCGCCACCGCCTTTTGCTATTGCAGTGCGAAATCATTTGAATCAATGTTTTCTAAATCGATGGGTTGGGCGTGGTGAGTTTTCTTGGCCACCTCGTAGCCCAGGCATTAATCCGTTACACTTTTATTTGTGGGGTCATATTAAGTAGTTTTCAATGATGAAATCAATACACGAGACGAAGTTTTGAATATGAGGCATCACTTAACAAAGAGATAGATATTCGAACACGAATATCTCGCAAACGGCGTGAGATATCGATATTGATCAATGATTTTTTATGTGGGAGTTATGATTCTTCTCTATTTTGAATTCAAAATATTCCCAGCTTTATAGGGTAAAAAAATATGAGCAAGTTAATTCCTCACAAAGTAGGTAGCAAGCGGCCGGCAGGAACTAGGCTTAAACTAGTACCAAATTGTTTTTTTGGTGGATTTGCCACCTTTGAAAAACCAACTACCCCGATTTTGAACCTGATATCTTCAACCGTTTTTAAATTATCACATTTATTGACTAAATCATCATATTTTGAAGTAGTTTACAATGATGAAATCAATACACGAGACGAACTTTTGCAAACAATTCAACAAGCGGCCAATGTTATTAGAAATGAATCTCTTATTTTGATCTTTACTGTCACCAGCTGCTCTATGGCAAATAAGTTATGAGACACCCTGTATAGAATCTTCTTTTCCACATCTCCAGTAACAGTTTGTTGAAGGAAAAAATTCTGTCTAACCTGGACAATAGTGCAGATCGTGTCACCTTGAATTTTGTTTTCAACTGAAAGTTATAAGGTACCATATTACTTGTCTTTGTGTACGTTATTCAGTGTTAAGCCTTGTGGCTAATTCCTGAATGCTTTGTGTGAGATCAGCTTCAGTTTCAGCCAACAACAGATTCTTATCAAACTTAACAAGTCTTCCAGATTTTTTACCATCGAAAATATTGAAATCGTTCTTCTTAATATGTTTTAAATAGAAATACTGACATGTTCTATTTTAAAGTACCAATATAAACAGCATTAATGGTCTTTGTGGCATTAGTTGCACTGTCATGCTTTCGAAACTTATAAAGTATCAACTTTCCTGATTTGGAACCACACTCATTCTTACCCACACTTTCCTCTTCTATTCTTATAAAGGTCACTTTTTTCAAAATTTAATATTAAGCATATTAAGCATATTAAGCATAAATAAATATCAATCTATTTAAATAGAATGTTATACATGTTACCCAAAATGTATCGCCTTCAATCAGGCCCCTTCCAAAATAATACACTTATGCCAATGAATAGTTCTCGACGCGAATTCTCTTTTATGTCTTCTATCGACTGAAAACGGGTGTCTCGAAGTGGTAATTTGAGTTTTGGACAGAGAAAGAAGTCGGCCGGAGCCATATCAGGTGAATACGGTGGTTGTTCGATGGTGTTTGTTGCGTTTTTGGCCTGAAGTTCACAATTGTAGCCTTGTGAGATAGTGCGTTGTCGTGATGCAAAATCCAAGAGTTTTTTTTCCACAAATCTGGCCTTTTTCGACGAATTTGCTCTCTCAAACGGCGCATAACGCTCAGATAATATTCTTTATTTACCGTTTGACATTCTGGTAAGAATTCCGAGTTCATAACATCGCGATAATCAAAGAAAACAGTCAATATCACCTTAACTTTTGATCGATTTTGAAGTGGTTTTTTCGGTTTCGGCTGGAAGGCGCCATTCCGAAACTTGTTGCCTGGTTTGCATGTCAAACTCGCATATCCATGTCTCATCACTAGTTACAATACGTTTTATTAATGTGGGGTCGGAATTGACTCGTGCTAGCATGTCTTTAGCGACTTTTAGGCAGTTGAGTTTCTGAAGAAAATTCAAATCTTTCCGCACTAGTCGAGCGGCAACGCGTTTCATGCCCAAACAATCGCTTAAAATAGTACGAATTGATGCGTGAGACACAGAAAGATCACCGGTTATCTCTCTCAAACTTAAATGACGATTTTCAGTCACCATTTCCTTCACTTTAGCGATGTTAACTTCAGTTGAAGACGTTGATGGCCGACCAGAACGTGGCAATTCTTCCACCACATCTCGGCCGCTTTTGAATGCACTATATCACTCATAGCACGAATTTTTGATAAAGTCGATTCACCTTAAGCTTTCTGCATCATTTTCAGCGACTAGATACACGAAATTCCATTTGCAATGCAAAATTTAACGCAAATTCTTTGTTTGATGTTTTTATCCCTTTTAAAAATCGCAAAACACACAGGAACACAATATCGAGCACTGTAAACAAACTAAATGACAGATGACGTTCAAACTCCGCCTCAGTATAGAGGACAGTTGTGCCAACGATAAAAAGAATTCTGACAATCCCTTTAAGCGGGCTTTTCAAATGATCAATTTCCGGTACTTTTTTCACAGAATACATTTTCGATAGATTACAGTGTTTTTAATATTTGAGAAATAAAACGGTGCAACTAATAGTTATTTTGGCTACTTCTGACAAAGCGCATTCTGCCAATCCAATTTTCGACCATTTAAACAATTGGGGTCTTATGCCTGGAATTGCCCGAGTTACCAGGTATGTAAATATGAACCCGGAATTTTTATTCGAAGTATTTCCCATCGCTAGCTGTACATTTTTCCCATCTGTCTAACAATTTGTGCATGCTACGTAAAAAACTGTTGCTCTTTGGAGACAAACTTGAGCAATTTTCGTACATTTTTATTAAGAAGTGAAGCGCTGCTCAGCAAATGCGTGTCCCATCGATGCAAATAAGTAGTAATTGAATGGAGCCAAGTCTGGTACGTAAGCCGCATGCGAAAGTCTCAATCTAAACGCCTGAATCGTTTTCTTGACCAGTTTTGCTGTGTTTGATGGTGCATTATCATGAAGCGAAATCATTTTGTGTTGCCTTTTTTGATATTCTGGTAAGTTTACACGCTTAGTTCTGTATAAACGGTTTCGCCAGGTTTTAGTAGCTCATAATAGATCACACCCTTCTGATCCCACCAAACACAAAGCATTGTCTTCCGTCCATCGCGATTTTGTCTTGCAGTCGATGTCGATAGTTCGCCAGGAGTTACCCATGATCTTTTACGCCCAGAATTCTCAAAATATATCCATTTTTCATAGCCAGTCACAATTCGATGGGGAAATGACTTTCTTTTGTACCTAGAGAGCAGTATTTCGCAAGTAGTTTTTCGGTTTTCCCATCTTCCATGGGTTTTCCCAGTGCCATGGTCTTCAAACATATAGAGACAGCTTCTCTTGTCACCTTTAATTTATTCTCGAGTTGTTGTTACGTTTGAGCGTCATCCTCATCCAACAATGCTTGCAATTCGCTGACTTCAAACTTTTTCGATGGTTTTCCACATTCTTCATTTCTCAGGTCCAAATCGCCACTTTTGGATTTTTTGAACTACTCAAACCACTGTGATTTACAAAGAGCATGCTCACCGTAAGCTTCGACAAGCATTCGATGCGATTCTGCAGCAGTTTTCTTCAAATGGTAACAAAAAATCAATGCTGTCGGCAAATTGTAGTTTCCAGGCAGAAAATTCGACATGTTCAACGCTAATACAAACTATGCTGACTCATAAGACTCATAAGTTTAACGCACATAACTCTGATTTTGATAATAAATTGCGACAATTTGCAAGTGTTGCTCTAGTGTCAAACGGTCATCAATAAAAAAATCACGAAGGAAATTTGAATACAAAACAAACAAAGAAATCTTAAAAGAAACAAGACCAAAATAAAAATGAATCGGACTTTTTTCAAAGATTGGCCGGATTTTTCAGATAAATTCGTTGTTCCTCTGGGATTTTTCATCAGAAAACATAAAAAAAACAACGGTGCAATCGTGTGGAATTCCGATTCCAAAACATCTATAAATATTTCAACAGCGACTCCGTTCGTGACCTTTTAATGCAGGAAATTGGATCAATTAATTGACGGAGGCTGCCAAATATGAGACTGACAAATAACGAGCAGTAATTGTACGTGGGTATGTGATGGAAATATTGTTAAAAATGAGAGCGTGGAGATGATTATTACGAAAAATGACCCCATTTCCAACCGAAAATATCACAAATTTACATTAAGCTGTCTCTAATTATATCGTGCTTTTCGCGGAAAATTAATGAAAATAAAAAGAGAAGAAATTTACCGTTTTGTATTAGCTCCATTTTTTTTCGCGACATTTTTGACAGTTTGAGTTTGGCTGTCGTGTAGTGCAGATGTGCAAGTTTAATTATGGATAAATACACGAATGTATATAAAAATATTTATATAAAAATTAATTCTAGGAAAATGATTTCCAAAGCACCGCACGAGCTCTCGGCACCCTTTCAAAAGCTGAATAAACGGGAACTGAAAAATATCTATCAGTGACACAGAAGCGTTCCCGCTAATGACATATCTGCTATGGTCTCAGCATGCACAAAAGAGTGGTGCGTTAGAGGCCAAGATGGTAACCGGGCTGTTAATTCGAGGGACACAAAACGATCACAATCAACACTGATCACAATCAATCAAGCCACGCCAGAGCTTCAGCAGGAAAAGTTGAGCAATATACACTCTACTATCCTCCAGAGACTGACAGGAGAATCTCTCCAATAACAGAGTGTGGCTACAATCTCTGCAAGAGTAGGCACTATTCGGCTTAAAACACAGATACTTAAGAAAACGCCGCTGAATCTGCTTAATACGAGAAACCTGTTTATATTTTGGTGACCAAAATGGGAAACATACATACGTCTAGGTCGTAATAAGGCATTATACATAGGTGGAAAACAGCTGATATTATCAAAAGCTTTTGTTAATTTAATTAGGAAGCCAAGCGTTGCAGTTGCTGACTGCATGATTTGATTAATGTGATGGTTGAATGACAGTTTCTTTATAACTGCACAACCTTCCAAAGCACAACCACCAATCGACCAAGAGATGCAGGTCATCCTGCGAAGAAATACATTAAATCAGGCGTCTACCAAATGAATTGTGGATCGTGCAATACATTTTATATAGGACATACAGGTAGATCATTTAAACTCGCATCGCAGAACACAAGCGCAGCTTTCTAAATAATCAAATGGACTCGATGTACGCGGAACATCTTATTAAAGAAAAACATATACAGTCCGATTCACGAAACCTGACGATTATGTCACAAATAGAGATGTCCGGATCGGATCTGATCCGACTCCCAGATTCGGATCTTTTAAAAGAGCCGAATGAACCGGTTCCTAAAATTACGATTCACGAATCTCGGATCCCAGACGGCTCTCGGATCCCAGACGGCTCTTGGATCCCAGACGGCTCTCGGATCCCTGACGGTTCTCGGTTCTGTTGGATCTTAGATAGTCGGGTCGGACGGATCTCGGATCTCGGGTCTTTTTTAGATCCGTTGATTTGTGAACCGTGAGAGAAAAGATTCGTGGGGAAAGGAGCCGTACTGTGGCTTAAAATTTGCAATCTATTATTGTTTTATGTACCTAAATATATAAATATATAGAATAATACACATACTAATTAAATACATTAATTTATTTTTAAACAATTACATTTATTTATTTATTTAGCGTATGGCTCACATGGATTTATATATATATATATATATATATATATATATATATATATATATATATATATATATATATATATATATATATATATATATATATATATATATATATATATATATATATATGTATATATATATACATATATATACATATATATACATATACATATATATACATATATATACATATATATACATATATATACATATATACATATATATACATATATATACATATATATACATATATATACATATATACATATATATACATATATATATATATATATATATATATATATATATATATATATATATATATATATATATATATATATATATATATATAATATACATAAAAATACATTACATAAATAGATTAAATTGTAAAACACGAAAATTATAAATTATAAAATAAACTATAAAAATATATAAAACATAAAATAGACCAAAAATATATAAGATATAAAAAATATGAAAAAAAACATAAAGATACAAAATATATAAAATAAACTTCAACATCAGGTAAGACACATCACAATAAGTACATCAAATTTTAAAATTAATTTTTATAAATTAAAATTTTTATACAATTACATATTTACATGTAAAAATATTTCATTTATCTTTTTAGTTTTCAATCGACTTCTTTTTTCTGCCACAATTTGACCAGTTTTACTAAGAATTCTTGGCACTGAAGTAGATATAAGACAGTCTTTTTTGGACAAATATAGTCTTGGATAAATATTTTTTCTTTGACCATATTAAGGGGTCCTCGTGTCGATCGATTAAGGGCTCATTTATATATTTATTTATTTCATTAATAGCTACGTAGGGTTTCTGGAACATTTTTACATTTATTACTTTGTTTCCAACATTTTTCCATATGAGAGAGTGAATTATTGCTTTTTGATGTCAATGATATACCGAAGCCTTTTAATAATTCATACGAAAAATAATTCATATACGGGCATGTTGATATTCTCAGAAATTAAAATGTTATGCTATATACTACTGCCAATCGTAAAGTATTTATTTATCTAACTATGCAACCAGTTATACGACAAAAGATTCAGTGGGATCCGAGAACCGGCTCAGGGATCCGGATCTTTGAATTGATTCGGAACGGGTGATCCGACTCTCCAAAAAGATCCGTATTTCCCATCTCTAGTCACAAACAAAATCCATCTGAAAACAAATCCAACTAAGGAGTGTACGTATGTCTGAGTTAGAACCATCCAGGTTATGAGCGAGGCCAACGAGAAAGACTTTCGCAGATCGCCGAGCCACCAATCAGGTGTCAGCTCTTTAGTTCGCAAATCAGTCAGTAGAGCACCTGTTTGTAGATTTTGTAGTTTTAAATAATAATAATAATTTAAAACGAATAAAATATAATAACATTTATTAAGATACTTGTTAATTATTCGCCCACCCTGCATCGAAACGCTATTATATCTCGATTTTCGAATATTTTATGTATCAAATAATTATATATTTTGGTTATATATATATATATATATATATATATATATATATATATATATATATATATATATATATATATATATATATATATATATATATATAGATATATATATTCTTATCTACGATTTTGGTTCTGTACATCTAACATGTTTTTTGTTTTGCTTTGTCAGGAATACGTTAAGACCTATATTTTTACCGTTTTTTTATTAGAACTTTAACTATTTTAACATTGCTTTCTTTGTAAAATAAAATAAATTGTAAAATAGGTGCTATACGCAATTTTTTAATTATAAATAGAACATAACTCTAAATGTTCAAGCTGCATGAGGTTGTCGGCCTATAAAAAATTACAAGAACATTTGCTGAACTCTTGCATTGGTTATAAAGGTAAAATCAAATGTCTTGGTCTAAAATGTGGTCTCCAAGAGGTCAAGTTCAAGTGCAAGGAGAAAAGTTGTCATTCAAGTCTTAAAGGCAGATGTTTCAAGTACTTAATTATGTCAATAGTATCAATTTGGTTGTTCTTTTACATTCCCCAAATTACATCGTGAATATTACTTGTTTTTAGATAATATATGGCAATTTTTAATTA
The DNA here is from genome assembly GCA_031761425.1 of Cosmopolites sordidus. NCBI lineage: Eukaryota > Metazoa > Arthropoda > Insecta > Coleoptera > Curculionidae > Cosmopolites > Cosmopolites sordidus. Next base: position 265,265 of record JARFXV010001076.1, on the reverse strand, counting down.
CAAATTTTAAAGAACAGAATCGAAAAATTGTTGAGAATGCTTCCTTTTATATAAAAGTTGTTTGTCGTTCCAACTGTCATAGATCCAGGCATTATAATAGTGAATCAACTAGAAAAAGAGGAATAACAAGCCAAGGAACCAACACAATCGATTCATTCAGCACCTCCTCAATGGTGAACTTTTTTAATTATTAATAATAAAATTACCTAATCTAAAGAACTTACATAAAGTTGGAAACCAGCAAACTCTAAAAGGTTCAAGTACATTAAAATAATAACCATTTCAGCTTTATTTTTTATTTTAGAACAGGCATTACATACATTATTTATTTTTTTGATATACTTATGGATTATATTGTTTAATACAATGATACAATAAAAGGCCAATGCAAACAGTATGTTTGCATTATTTTGAAAATAGTGAAAATTGCACCACCAATTATATTAATCAATAAACCTATAGAAACCAACATGTATATCATTCATCATAAAATATAAGAATACATGTACTAAACTCGGACCCCCCCCATTAGATTTCTTTTTTCAAAATAGTTTAACTAGAACTTAACTAGAGACTGAGAACTGAGTGGTTTGCCCTTTATGGCGATAAAATTATAAACTATACAATATATAATGAAAATATCCTTATTTTATCACTTAAACGTGGTGTAAATGTTGAAAAACACTAATACGATACAACTTTTATAACCAAACGACAGAAAACGTCAACAATTTTAGGTTATATATATCTTATTTATGATATGAGGTGACCAATGGGAACTACTCACGAAATTACACGTTATAGGATAACCGGTTTTGTTGTTCTCTCTTTCTAACTTGTGTTAAATGCTTTGATTATGTTTTTGAATTTACTTACAGTAATACTTCTTTGTCTAACACGTAGCAAATTTGAAATAAGGATTTCCTAGTTTTCAGCTTAGTGTTCTGACGTAATCGTCAGGTTTCGTGAATCGGACTGTATTTAATAATGATTTTAAAATCTTACACATAAAATAAGGGTACCAAACTGAATTTACTAGAATGTTTAAAAATAAACCGTCACAAATGCACAAATGTTCTTCTTAACGACCAAATAGACTTCAATCATTGTCCACTATTAAATATATCAAAAAAAGAGTCTGAGTACGGGTTCTGGGAATTCCTAGAAAAAAACGATGTGTGTCTTGGCGCATTGACAGTTTGAGTAGTTGGAATGAACTCTTTGCGGATGATGCATTTCTGGTGGCTATGACGATCTCTCTGGAATGATTGACACAAAGTAATTAGATCTCCGTCAACGTGTGTGGAATAAACTTTGTACATGCCTTTGTTTTACCTAAATCCTTGTGAATAATGAGTCGAATGGTTTCTTTGCCGATATTCAAAGCCTCCATAATTTTTAGTGAAGCTTCCATAATTTTTAGTGAAGCATTGTGATCATTGGCTACAAAATCGCAAAACTTTTTCGAGAGTACGAGCTGAAATTGGTTTCCCGTCACATTTGTCATCCTCTAGCGACACTCTGCCATCCAAAAAACATTTATGCCACAGCAAAACATTTGTTCTTAAACAATCATCGTCGTACACTTGCTGCATTAGGAATAGGAGTTTTGCGTTAAATTTAATAGAAGCACTTTGTTCCATGATTCATAAAATTTCATGAGTCATAAAATCAACAAATGTCAACCGATTGTCGTAAAGTAGGTTTCATTAGGTCCAGGAATGTTCAAGCTTGAAAACGACGCCGCTCGTCAATAGATGGCGTGACTGATTGCTGAAATATATATTAAGTACTGATAGTTAATGGACGCACTGTATAATTTCAAAAAATCTGCGCTGGTTAATATTAATGACTTGCCCTGCAGGAGAAGTACCATATTTCTGACCAATTAAAATTAATATTTCTCAGCTGTGATTCGCCTGAGACGAGATCCAGGATTTTGAGGGTACGCCCAAAATCCATACTAATTTTAAAAAATCTGCGTAGACCAAAAAAAATGTAATTGGCCAATATTAGTTTCTGAAGCTTCTCTTGTGCAAAAAGTACGATGTTCAGGATCAATTAAGATCAATCTTTTGCGCCCGTAATTAACCTCAGAAGAGATGTGCTATTTTGAAGCTTCAAAATCAATACTAATTTTTTAAAACATGTGCAAGCGGAAAGAATCGGGCTGGTCGTTATGATTTACTAGATCTAATATGAGAGTATGAGCTTAGTAAAACCCGATTTTTCTTATCTAAAAAAATAAAACGACAGGCGTGTTTATTGAATAACTTTACTTGTCTAATTTCCACTTTATTCAGTGATTAAACATAAAAAAAAACACCGATATACATTACTTTAAAGAACTCAGAACAAGAACAATACACAGATGGAGACGTCCTTAATATTTATCTTAAAAAATATGGTGGAAATTCGACAAGAACAGTCTTTTATCAAACCCTTGTAATTAATTTCGATCAAGTAGAAGCTGCGGTAAACATGTAGTAGTGCGGTAAACATGTCGAGTTTCGGTCCAAATAAAGAGAATTTACCGTACGTTCTGCTTTTCTTGTTCAATCAAAAGAAAAACGCGAGTGAAAGCCATCGTATACTTGTGGAAACTTACGGTAACAATGTTTCAACGCAAGACGCTTGTGTGCGTTGATTTAGATGATTCAAAAGTGGTGATGCCGACTTGAAAGAGAAAGAACGCCCAGGTCAAGCGAAAACATGAATGAAAGATTTTTTTGCATCGGATCGTGATTGAAGACGAAAAATGGGTATATTTTGAAAACCCAAAACGCAGAAAATCATAGGTTGACCCTGGACAACTATCAACATCCACCGGACGACTGAATCACTTTGGAAAGAAGACAGTGCTGTGCATTTAATGGGATCAACTGAATCGCTTTGGAAAGCGAAGCGGTGTCGTGTACCATGAGCTTCTGAAACCACGTGAAACAGTTAACACCGTTCAGTACCATCCACAAGTGACTAATTTGCACAATGCATTGTTCGAAAAACGACCAGAATGGGCGACAAGACACGGAAAAGTGATTTTGCAGTTCGACAACGCCCCATTACACAAAGCGAAAGCAGTCAGAGACATCATTTCTGCTTGTCCCACCCACCGTACTCACCAGACTTGACCCCTTCCGACTACCACTTGTTTAATCCATCTCCCACTCATTTTTCATGAAACACTTCAACAATTACAAGATATGGCATCTACAAATTGCCAGAGAGATGGTGAAAAGCTACACAAGCGATGGCGTGTACTTTGAATAAACTGTTTTTTACCTTTCTCCCAAATTAAACGCGTTTTTTTAAAGAAAAAAATATGAAATACGAACAACCACGCCTGGTATAGTCTGCCCATCTTACATCTTTTATTTTCTGTTTCAGCGTTAGAGAGAAAAATATCTGTCCGAGCCAACAGAGATGAACTAGTCCAGAAGGGCATCCTCCTGCCCGAAAGTCCTTCTGCGCCAAAATCCGAGCCAGGTCAGTAAACCAACTTTATTTATTCAAAACCAGCGTCATCTTACGAATACCGTCTACTTTAAAACGCATTGATTTCATAACCCAACATCGAATAAAACGCCCTCTACACACTGAAATTTAAATTAGAAGGACGTCATCGATTTTCTTACCGTGTGTCGTTTTCACATATCGATTTTTCTTTAGTCACTGTAGATTTCTGTTTTATTTTTTCTTTTTCGGGTCGTTTTATAAGTGCAGTGTTTCAGTCTTTGAATATAAAATTACAGGAAAGAGCATATGATTCTGTAAGTGGGACCAGAATGGTAGCTCCATATGGCCGACTACCGTTTCCGGTTTGGCAGTGGCGTAGGGCAGTATGAATAAAAACAAGAAACTGATAAAAGTTTACAGTTGTTTAAAACAATAAATTATTGTATAATTATCGTTAGTAATAAATTAATGAAAACTTTCTAGATACGGCAGAGAAGTGTAAAAATATAAATTAATTTAAAAACATTTATTTTGTCAATGAGTAAAGTGTCTTTTATGTGGTCAATACGACAAAAAGTTATTAAGAAATTGGAATCTCCTATCATAAAATCATGTCATTTCTAAAAATTGGTTAGGTAATTGGTATATATGGTAAATTATTTATTATTAAAATACATATATCCTTTCTGTATGCCGGTCGCGTTGGTGCGGCGGTAAGAGCGCCTGCTTTGCCGAATCCGCGCTGGAGCGATAGCTGGTTCGATTCCAGCGCTCGGATGGTTATTTTTCTTTCTTCTGTCCGTTTATCTTTCCTAAATGTTTGTGATTGTTTCTAGGCAAGAGTGTAAAATCCGACTACGAATTACCCCTCAGTCACGCCAGTTAAAGGCTGGGTAAGGCCGGATGCCTTCTGAGAAGTGTTCTACGTTGGTCACTCGCCAGTCGGTAGGTTTCCTGATAGACTTATGGGTAGGCACATAACCAAGGGTTTATAGCCCGAGGGGGGTGCTGGCCTGGGTTTGTCGGAAGCTGATGACCGTGGTTCGGAACCCACGTTAAGCTGTAGGTCCAGTCGCTAAATAGCCTAGTTGCTGATGCGCCTCTAACCCAAACACTTTACTTTACTTTACTTTCTGTATTTAGTTGTTCAGTGTTTAATGTCCCTTAAACAAAATTAACTTTGTATATGTTCTCTAAATTTTCCATCCATCCATCCATCTACTACAGCGTTTTTACAAATATTATTAATTATTGTAGTAATGGACTAACCCTAATGGTAGAAGATTGGTTGAACTATGTTGGCAGTTTAATCTAAAAATAATGTCAACCCATTTTAAGAAGAAAATAACAAAACAAAAGACCTGGAGGTGCCCAAACACGTACATCGGTGAATTTCAAATTAACCATGTTGCCATTTCGTACCCCAATTATAAAGAGATTTTGAATGTTCAAGTCAGAAAAGGATCTAACATATACACGGATCACTATTTGACTAGAATCAAACTTAGCTTAAAACCTCGAAAACTTATTCAAAAGAGACTGTTAATACCAAAGTTCGACCCCACGAAAATAAAACCAGCCCTAACAGAAGAGCTTGATAAACAACCTGCACAGAACTGGCAAGAATTGAGACAAAAAATTATTAAAACAGCCTTAAAGTTGGCCCCTTTACAAAAACGTAGAAAATATCCGTGGTGGGATGAAGTTTGCGAACAAGCAGTATTAAGCATTCAAAGATTGGAACAATAAAAAAACAGCAATAAACTATAACATCTTTTTGGAAGTAAGAAAAGAAACATCGAAGCTAATTAGTCAAACTAAAAGAAAATATGAAAACAATCAACTTAATGAAATAGTAAAAAATTTCCAAAAAAAATAACATCCGAAATTTTTACAAAACATTTAAAACTAAATTAACAGGCTATCAACCGAAAAATCTTGGCTTCCAAAAGGAAAACGGAGAATTAACTCTAAATAACCAAGACAATTGCAAGGAACTTGCGAAATATTTTAAACAAATACTAAACTGTCCTGAGCCCTTACACAAATTACCAACACTAAACCCTAAACAAACAAACCGACATTCAACACCACCAATGAAGATGAAATAATTAGGCAAATCAAGCGGCTTAAAAATAACAAAGCTTCTGGTGAAGATGGAATCACTGTTGAACTTTTGAAGTCCGCTGCTCCAGGTACAATCAAGGAAATAACCAAAATTCCACAAGAAGTTTGGCGAACCGAACAGATTTCGGAAGATTGGAAAGATGCTCTAATCCATCCACTACTCGAGAACGGAGATACAACGGATGTAAACAACTATAGAGGGATATCTCTTCTCCCAGTTTGTTACAAGATTCTATCTCAATGTCTACTAGACAGAGCACAGGGACAGTTAGAACCTAAAATTGGTGAATATCAAGCAGGTTTTCGACCGGGCAGATCCTGCCCTGAACAGATCCTGAATCTGAAGTTGATTCTAAGACATCAAAAACTGTACAATAAAAATCTCGCCTGTACATTTGTGGATTTCAAAAAAGCATATGATTTTATTGACCGTGAATCTTTATTCCAAATCTGGAAAAAACAAAGACTAGATCTGAAAACGCTGCAAGATGTATTAACGGCACAGAAACATATTGAAATCCAAAAAGAAACAGCAGAAAAGGTAGGAGTCCAAATTTCCTTTGAAAAGACACAATACATGACCTGCAACAGACTAAGAACACCATTTTTAAAAACAAAATATGGTAACATCAGACGAGTCTCTCAATTCAAATAATTGTTTTATTCAATAAGAGTAGATGCCAAAAAATGGAAACGGCATTGAGACTTACACAAAATATTTACAACAAAAAATGCCTATCTAAAAACACAAAACTGAGACATTACAACACAGTTATTAAGCCAGAATGTCTATATGGGGCAGAAACGCTCATTTTGAATAGAAAGAGAGACATCGAGGACATTGAAAAGAAGGAAAGAAAAATCATAAGAAAAATCCTAAGCCCCAAAGAAATAAATAGCACAACATACCGACTTCGAGAAAATCAAGAAATTAAAGAATACACAGATATACATAGCGATATGAGAAAAAGAAGACTGAAGTTTTACGGACACATAAAACGGATGAGTCCGAGTAGGCTAACTAGACAGATAGTCGAATTTTATGAAAATAGGAGTAGAGCTAAAGTAGAAATAATTAAATGGATTGCTGCAATTAAAGAGGATCTAAGATCAGCAAATATTACACAAAGTGAAATTCAGGATAGAGGCTGTTTCAGACACAAGGTTAACGTTTGGAAGGTTGGTTTGGGAGAGAAAAATGTAGGAAGACTGGAACAACTTGGTCTGACGAAAGGAAAAAAGCTCATTGCGAAAGAATGAAATTAGTATGGGCGCAAAGGAAGACTAAAAACAACAAACACCTTTAACTGTACTTCGCGTGGTCCACCAGGGCCCGTACGTGAATAATAATAATTATTGTAGTGTAAATAGTCAACAAATAAACTAAAATGTTAGATATAAGCTCGAGTATAAACTCATTTTTCACAACAACTAAAAAGAGCTAACTTTCAAGAGTAAATACTATGAAAGATGTTTATCAAAATGATAAAATAAAAAAATTACACATTTTAAATAGTCTACTTCAATTGCTGGAACAGCATTTTGTAGTAGTCTCACTTTTACCTTAGATGTTCGATCAAAACAATCCTTGAAAAAAGAAAAACTGGTTAAATGAAATCCAAATCAAAATAGAAGTAATATTTACATTTATTAGTATAATTTCTGGGAAAAAAAACACTCTGTATTATTAGTTATATTTTATAGGTTCTTCATGATGAGTAAAGTAACATGTTTTATATGTATCAAACGAAAACTAAAATTTAATCTGAATTTTTAAGACCCAGTATCTCAGAAAACTAAACATTTTAGAACGTACGTTCAAAAATTAAGTACTAAAAAAAGATAATTGCTGTCTTGAATAATATTATAATTATATTATTTTACCTAAATCAATTTGACTATGCCTATGCATACCACGCGATATGTTGGCTTCATAACCTTACAATTTCATTCAAACAAAAAACGTTTTTAATTCTAAATAATTGACAAATTTAGAATTAAAAGCACTTACCTGTGTGTAATGTAATGTTACTCCAGAAGTTTGATTTTTTCGTGTCAGGGAACAACCACAAACCCATATTTTGTGTTTTTATCTTACTTGCGATACGATTGCTTTTATTGTCAATATAAGAAGTATTAATATGTATTTACTAACTAAAATTGCCCAAATCTACTAATAAACTTTTAAGTTGTGGAGTACCAAAACTAACAAAATTCCAAAACAATGACTCATCTGTTGTGTTTCAATATGGCCGTTTCTGTCCCCATTTATGTGTGCATAAAGATAGACAAGACTCCTTTCTGTTAGTTTTATATTCAAAGGTTTGAATCGAACATTTCAAGATGGCCATCGTTGTAAATTGGACCACACAGGCTCACTTAAAGAGGCATGTACATTAGTGCTTGGTACATCTTGAAGTAATACGTTCCCAAGGGAAACGTCTGTAATTGCATCTCTTTGGCGACGGATGATCATTCATTTTTCATTTTTGTTTCTTATTTTTCCATTGTGCGCTCTTATAACCGTTAATTATATCGTTATTAGTTAGTTGAATGAAAGACGTTCACTGTCAAATGTAATACGATTTAATTTATGGATGGAATATAATTTTTTTAGGTGTTTTTACAATTTGTTATGTTATGTTCTGTTATCATCTCTTCGGCTGTTTTTAACACGCTTTTATTAGTTTCACCTGTATCTATCTATGTAACTAAATATTTGGACGTCCTTTTCACCCACTTCAAAACGTCAGATTAAATTGAAACTTTGCACAGTCATCAAGGACCGATGGCAATACAATAATTTAATAGGTTCATCCCATTATCCTAAACAAGATCATCAGGATCAAGGATTTGCTTTCGGAGAGGGATCCTGAGACACGGTTACAACGCCTAAGAAAGGCAGTTCGAACAGAATATTTTCGAAAATAAATAATAGTTTAAAAAACTAAAAAATCGCGTTTTTATAGCAAATCGAATCAAAAAACTGAATATTTAGACGTCTTTTTCACCCACTTCAAAACGTTAGACTAAATTGAAACTTTGCACACTCATCGAGGACCGATAACAATACAACATTTTATTAAGTTCATCCCATTATCCTGAACAAGATCGTCAGGATCAAGGATTTGCTTTCGAGAGAGGGATCCTGAGACACGGTTACAACGCCCAAGGAAGGCAGTTCGAAGAGAATATTTTCGAAAATAAATAGTAGTTTAAGTGGGAACAAGAATTTTTAACAATTACCAAAGACAAATTACAATAATTTCTAACTCAACAAGCAAAATATTATGAAACTTCTTCTTCATCAATTTAAAAACAACGGGTTGTATGGATATTTAAAGCTCATGCATTTTTAAACAGCTAGTATCTGCTGTCTTCGAGAGTTATTGATCGGAGTAGGTGATAATCTGATGGTGTCAATTTTGGAGAATAAGGTGGACGTGAAAGAACGCTCAATAATAAACCAATCAATGTTGTATATCCCTTCCGTGGCACGTAAACCTTAAAACACTTGTAGAAACCTTTAGACTGAACTCGATAGTGCCATCTCTCCGTCATACGAATTTTTCAGTTAATAATCGTATGTTCTGCAGAGCATTTTGGTTTTTTTTACGTACAGCTGGCAGTTGTTCGCACAACAATGTTTAACTTGCAAATTTTTCACGGGTCATTCTCGATGTCAACACCATAATTGTGATTTACGAACCGAAAAAAGAAGTGGTGTTATTTCTGAGTTCGAGTCTTTAAAGCGTACAATGTTTTATTTTTCGACTCATGTACTTTTATTGCTTCGTCGTAAAATATTCAGCTTTTTCTTAATGGCGAGTTATAGGGTGATCCAGATTCATTTTGTTTTTCTGCGTTGTTATTATTTTGGTCTTATAATAGAAATAAATATAATGACTTCTTGTGCTACTTGTATTCAGAGTGAAAAAATCCCCATTATCAGGCCCTGATTATATAGTAATCATTTGAAGTGAATCTTCGTACACCGTCCCGTTTGGGAAGATAATTGCTGGAACTAAATCCGGCAAGTACGGCGTGTGTGGAAGTATTTTTAAGTTCTTTTCAGCAACTGTCGGGACTGTTGCATCAAATCTATTGTGTAATGGTGAATCTATGTTTTATTTACTGTTGTCATGAAGAAAAGAAAAAGAAGAATTATGTTTAAATAAGTTTAAATTAATTTGAGTTACGTAAACGACCTAGCGTTATTTAGGCTATATATATAGTCCATAACTTTGCACTTGCTCCATTAAAGTCGGATGGACTGTAGAAACTTTCAATACTCGAACCAGGGTTCGAACCCGGGGCTATTGGATCGCCAGGCAAGTGACTAGCCCGTCTGACTACGGCAGCCGGTTTACTCCTTCTTGTTCCTATCATAGTTGCTTAAATATATCTTCCATTACCGACTTAAAGAGTTTTGGAGATATGCCTCATGAGTATATGAAAGAGGTAATATGAATATTAATAGAAGTGTATGACAACGGGACGTTGGGCAGATGATTTGGAGGGTGATACCGCCAAGGAGGTGGAACGGAGTGTTAAATGTGGCTGGCAAGCATTTGGTAGGCTTAACATAGTGTTTAAGAGCAAAGTCCCACTTTTCGTGAAAATGAAAGTCATCGATTCAATGTGTTCTGCTCGTTATGACATACAAAAGTGAAACTTGGACCCCATGTTTTACCAGACACGGAATTTTTAATTGGCGAAATAATCATTATTACGCATTGGAAAATCCACATCTACCAAGAGAGCGATATTTCCAGCACGAATTTTCAATTTACATTTGATGCGGCAATATCGACAATTTTTTAATCTGGCCATTTAAGTTTCCGCAAAGACCGAATGAATATCAATATGTGCAGTTTTTAGAAAATGATTTATTATATCTCTAAACTTAACACAAGGCATGTGGTTCATGCAAGATGGGGCGCCACCGAATTTTACTGTTGCAGTGCGAAATCATTTGAATCAACGTTTTCCACATCGATGGATTGGTCACGCTGGTGAGTTTCCTTGGCCACCTCGTAGCCCAAACATTAATCCGTTAGACTTTTAGTTGTGTGGTTATATGAAGTCTTTATTTTACCATGATGAAATCAATACACAAGACGAACTTTTGCAAAAAATTCAACAAGCGGCCAATGTTATTAGAAATGACGAAAATACCTTTTCAAATGTGAGGCGTCAATTATCAAAGAGCCTGCGAAAATGTATTGAGATAAACGGTGGACACTTTCAACATCTATTGAAGTAAATTTCAATTTTTTTTTATTTTAAATAAAGTCCGTTGTACTTCTGACATGCTTCTGTTTTTGTGTGTTCGTATTCAAGAGACACTTTGAATTGCAAAATTTTCAGCAATCGACAAGATGTGCAATGGAATATTTGAACACGAATATCTCGCAAACGGCGTCAGATATCGATATTGACCAAGGGTACATTTTTTACGTGGGAATTATTACTCTCTATCTAAGTCAAAATATTCCCAGCTTTATAGGGTAAAAAAATATGAGCGAGTTAATTCCTCACAAAGTAGTACATGTAAACGTGTAAAAAAAAATAGTGAACCCAACTCTACAACTAAAAACTGTTGTTTGTTTATGTTTACATCAACGATAAAAAAAGGACTCTGAGGTTAATGCCAAGGAAACCACAGAAAGCTATTAAAACCAAATTATAGTCGCCGCCTTGTCCAACAATTTTAATGGTTAGTTTTCGGTGGGCGATACCACAAAGGGAATCGATCTAGACTAAAAGTATTTTTGAAATTTCCTAACGACTATTTTCTTCGTTTTTTCACTTGATAATTTCGTAATTAGGAACGTTCAGACTGGTTTTGTTTCAATAAAACACTTTTGTTAATGGTAAAAAGTGTTTTAGGGTTTTTTTTTATTGATGGGGTTATTATCTACGTTCGATACAGAAGTTTCGAAAAATGATACAGTCAGGGAAAAAGTATTAGAACTGATTTTTCTCAATTTCTTTTATTTTAATACCTTTAATTTTTTTTAAACTTGTTGTAATACAAACTATTAGGTCTTCAACTTAATTCTCGGTCTGTTTTGTCTATCTTTTGCGCAACTTTTCAGGCAACTGTCAAATCCCACATCGAAAAAAACCTGCTGGTTTCGATGTGATAAAGTCAGCGAGGCGTCACGTGAAGTGCTACTTTTTATATGTACCTTCGCCCCATCCATTCCAGTTGGTGGGGTATGCTGACATCACCATCCAAACTTCTCTGAGTCAAGCACGGGTTAATTTATTGTCTTATATTGCCGATCAAAAATTCACTTTCAAAATATAATATTTGTTTATTTTAATATTGTCCTTCAATACATGTTAACTTAAATATCTAATAATAAAATAAGGCTTTGGCTATAATGTTAAACTTTAAAAAATTAATACATATGATCATAATTTATATCAAATATAGAAATAATTAAATATCGGACCTAATAATGACAAAGATAATTTACTTGAATAAAGCGGTCTTCAAACAAGCGTAAAAACTAACTTACTTGCATAGAGCGCGGTCTTTAACCAACCGTAAAAAAAACACTAAAAAAACCTATTAGTGGCTAATGTAAACATATACTTAAAAAAATATTTTCTTTCACGATATAAAGCGGCCCTCAACCGTAAAAATTACTTCAGTCAGTTTTAATCTATAATTTTTGATATATTCCGTGAAAAAAGTTGTCATATACATATAATTCAAATACTTTCTTCATTATGTATTATTCTATTAATTGGAATGTTTCGTCGAGAGATGCGGGGCGGCTATTAATCAATTGATGTTTCAGGGATGGAAAGAGATAAAAATCCGAAGGGGCCAAATCTGGAGAATGCGTGGGGTGCGATAAAAATCTCCCAGTCCAAATTGGTGATTATTTTCAAGATCCTTTTTGTTGTATACGGCCGTGCGTTGTTTTTAAGCCTAATAACTTTCCTTCTTGTTATTCTTCTTCTCTATGGCTTGCCATCTTTTGTATCAATGCTTTCTTGCTTATTCCGTTATCCTTGCCCACTCCTTTAGCAGACTCTTCCTCACTTCCTCCTCCTATCTCTCCGTTGATCTTCCGTTCTATTTTTTTCTTGACCGGTCTGTCGCTGTCCTCCCTCTCGATGTAGCCCCATGAACTCCTTCCAGTGCTCCTGATTGCCTTCACTAAATCTGTACTATTAAAGATTGTTACTAGTTCTTCATTATTTTTAATTCTCCACCCTTCTTCCGTTTGAATGGGGGCTACATATTTTTCTCATTTTTTTTTCTTTTCGAGACACTTAACGATGGTTCGTCTTTCTTTGTTAGAATCCACGTTTCTGGCCCGTATAATACTGTTGGTCTAAGTATTGAGCGTTTCTTTATTTTTGTATTCCTTGATATTGATTTTATGATGTTCTGTATAGCGAAAAAACTTTTATTTCCAGTGGTTATTCTTCCTGAGACGTTCTCTGATACTTTACACTCCCATTACACTAAATATTTTTAGAATTGAACGAGCTGCCTTTTTAAACTGTATAAACGTCTGTTCCAATTCTTCTTTCTACATATCATGTGAATATCATCTGCGACCGGTAAAATTGTGTAATGTCTAATTGAAATGTTGTACTTAAAGTTTACTTTACGCTTTTACGAAATAATTTTGTGAAGTTTTCTGATGTTGTCTGGTGTAACCACTTCATTTGGGCGTCCAGAATCATCGGTGCTTGTACTGCCACGTTTAAATTCAGTATGTCGATCAATTATGTTTCATTTTTCTGAGGCGGACTCCGGGTAATGTTTATCAAGCCATTGTTTTACTTCAATGGTATTTTTCTTTATCAAAAAGCAGTGTTTAATCAATACACGAATTTTTTTTTTTTTTTCATTGTATGAAAATAATTAAAACAGCGTCATTTAAAACCCAAAAACCCACAAACTGGTAGACAGATTGTCATGAAATTTTAACACATGACGTTTGAAGGTTAACACAATCGACCTCTGGTAAGGATTTTTCGTAAATGACGCCATCTATATATGCCAAACCGGGGACTTATTGACCGGTGTGTTGGTATTTATTCCTATTCTCCTTATTATTGTTTCTAGTATAAAATTAAAGAGAGTAGTCGACAGTCGATCGACCTTGTCTAAATCCGTCTATAATGTAGAATCCTTTTGACGTTTGCCTTTGACACTCTTGTTAAATGACTGAGTTTCAGTGCTATTTTTAGTTTCTAGAAGTTCTTTTATTCCTTACTATAATATAAGACCATTTTTTCGTTTCATTCTTCAAGAACATAATGATATAACGTCTAAAATTTATTGCAGTTAAAGTAACGAACATTGAGAAAAACCAATATTTGTTTTTTTTTTGCTAGTTCAAATATTTTTTCCTCCATTGTATATAAGAAATGTTTTGAAATTGTCATTGTGTCTTTGGTGGAACTCGTCCAGGATCTTAGCCATATTTCTAAATGTTGTATAAAATTTCTTGTGTAAAAATCTTAATCTGAACTTCCCTTTTGTGTGATTTAGCTCATTGTGTGTCTGTGAAGGCTCATCAAGGAATTCACTGATATTTCTAAGTACAGTTTACATCGATTTTTTAATAGGCAGTTTGGGAAAAACTCTCGGAAGTTTGAGCATTCCTTTAGTTGGCCTGATTTGGCTTCGAATAACTTATTTTCCACCTTCTAAACAACAACATTACAGGATATATCAGAAGTCGTATGGTGAAGGTTAATAAAGTTACTTATTTCCTGAATTCATGAATACGAATGTCAGGATCTATAAAACACTCATTTAGTCAGTAGGCACTCATGACCACTGGGAGACGTTCATTCTCACAAAGAAAACAGAAGAGATACTTGTAGTATTTGGTATAAAAGTAATCAAAAGACTAGTAGAATGAATACTCAGAAGTACTAGTTCCAATTGATGTCATGTATTGTAAAAATTTTCAACAGGATGGACTTACGTTCTGTATTATTATTTTTAATTGATACTTTTTCCAGGCACATTGCTGGTAGCTTCAGTTTGTTGCAAATATCCTGTATATAAATTAATTTTAACACTAATACAGACGTTGCGTGCATATCCTCTCACGATAAATATATTTTTAATATAAAACCTTGAACTTTTTCCATTTTTTTTTATTATTCTCATATACTGTTCGCCGCATATATTTTTCTTGGAAATGTGAACATTATTTTTAGAAACGTTTCGATCAGTAACAAAATTTACAGTCCCAAGTTGCATGCACGTAATATACTGGCGAACAAAAAAAAATGCAGTAGTATAAAAAATATATTTTATAATTAATTAATATATTTTGTGGAAGCAAAAATTTCAAAAAAGTTTTATTATTTTTCCAATTTGTTTCAAATACAAGTTACAATATGGGAAAAGGGAAAAAGTGAATTGATCTTGATCAGAATATAGAATAATTATACAGGCCAACAAGAAATAATTTTTTTTTGGTGCTTAGGATTTTAGAACTGATTTTAGCTATATTTGTGAAATCAGTTTTTTTTGCCTTACTTTTTTTTAGATACATTTATTTATCTATCAGTGTTTTTTTTCAATTCAATACGTTTAAATATGGGTATTGTAAAATCATTATACAAATAGGTTCATGTAGAAAAGAACGCTGGTGCCTAACAAAATCCAACTTATCCAAGATTCCCCCCATCTAAAATTTGAGAGAATAGTTCAACTGTACATCGAATCAGTTGTTTAAAGCATCTGTGAATAGGTTGAGGGTAATCATGATAGTCGTCAACCTTCGATTTAAGAGGGCACGATAAGAAGAAGAATACTTTCGTTAAATGGTGTCTTGAACTGAGCAGTGGAAGAAAATTATTTTTCCTGACGAAAACATATTCTATATACAGGGTGTTTGGCGCATCATCTTTTGTTATGTCCTCAGCTTCCATAAAGCATTATCGGGCCCACAGGTTTTTTTTATAATAATTTTTATTATATATTTAATGTTGTAGGATTCTATGGAAATCAAAATTACATGCAAGCGACATCTAGTTTTTTTATGGACTTTTTTATGGAATTTTTGGAAGAAGTAAAAATAATTTTAAAGCTTAACTTTAAATTACATATAAAAAAATCTAAAAGGTATCATGTTCTTTGAATTCTTTAAAAAAATCTCTGGTTTATCCTCTTCAATGCTGACTTTTAAAATTTTTCAAATAAATAATGAAATAATTAACATAAAAAAACTTGTGAGCCCAATAATGCTTTATGGGGGCTGAGGAGATAGCAAAAGACCCCTCCTATCGTCCATTTTAATTTGGTTAGCGATGCACCAAACACCCTGTAGATCGGTATTCGGTAGAAATTATAATGAATTGATTCCAGCAAAATAATATTTCAAAATTGGACTGGCCTGTTGTCTCTCCAGATTTGAATATCATTGAAAATGTCTGAAGGATGCTTTCAAGACGAGTTTACAGTAAAGAAGTATATTTGCGTATTGTTTAATGATTGGAGATCGATTAATTTATGATGTTGTGCTCGCCAAAATTCCAAATAGATACTAAATCGGGCGATTCCGGTGTATTTTTGGCTGGAAGGTTTGTTTATCAGCAGAAATTTATTCCACGAATTTATATTTATAGCATTGGCGTATTCATACATGTTTTTGTTTGGTAACTTTGGAATGTGTAAATAAGAATGTGATTACAAATTACTAGTACCAAGAAAATTTCAGAAGAATCACAATAAATATCGAGGATGTCCTAAAAATTTTTGGAAGAAGTAAAAATAAATTTAAAGCTTGACTTTAAATTACATATAAAAAAAATCTAAAAGGTATCATGTTCTTTGAATTCTTTAAAAACATCTCTGGTTTATCCTCTTCAATGCTGACTTTTAAAATTTTTCAAATAAGGAATGAAATAATTAACATAAAAAAACCTGTGGGGTTAATAATGCTTTATGGAGGCCGAGGAGATAGCAAAAGACCCCTCCTATCGTCCATTTTAATTTGGTTAGCGATGCACCAAACACCCTGTAGATCGGTATTCGGTAGAAATTATAATGAATTGATTCCAGCAAAATAATATTTCAAAATTGGACTGGCCTGCTGTCTCTCCAGATTTGAATATCATTGAAAATGTATGAAGGATGCTTTCAAGACGAGTTTACAGTAAAGGAGTATATTTACGTATTGTTTAATGATTGGAGATCTATTAATTTATGATGTTGTGCTCGCCAAAATTCCAAATAGATACTAAATCGGGCGATTCCGGTGTATTTTTGGCTGGAAGGTTTGTTTATCAGCAGAAATTTATTCTACGAATTTCTATTTATAGCATTGGCGTATTCATACACGTTTTTGTTTGGTAACTTTGGAATGTGTAAATAAGAATGTGATTACAAATTACTAGTACCAAGAAAATTTCAGAGGAATCACAACAAATATCGAGGATATCCTAAAAATTTTTGGAAGAAGTAAAAATAAATTTAAAGCTTGACTTTAAATTACATATAAAAAAAATCTAAAAGGTATCATGTTCTTTGAATTCTTTAAAAACATCTCTGGTTTATCCTCTTCAATGCTGACTTTTAAAATTTTTCAAATTAAGAATGAAATAATTAACATAGAAAAACCTGTGAGCCCAATAATGCATTATGGAGGCTGAGGAGATAACAAAAGACCCCTCCTATCGTGCATTCTAATTTGGTAAACGATGCACCAAACACCCTGTAGATCGGTATTCGGTAGAAATTATAATGAATTGATTCCAGCAAAATAATATTTCAAAATTGGACTGGCCTGCTGTCTCTCCAGATTTGAATATCATTGAAAATGTATGAAGGATGCTTTCAAGACGAGTTTACAGTAAAGGAGTATATTTGCGTATTGTTTAATGATTGGAGATCGATTAATTTATGATGTTGTGCTCGCCCAAATTCCAAATAGATACTAAATCGGGCGATTCCGGTGTATTTTTGGCTGGAAGGTTTGTTTATCAGCAGAAATTTATTCCACGAATTTCTATTTATAGCATTGGCGTATTCATACCCGTTTTTGTTTGGTAACTTTGGAATGTGTAAATAAGAATGTGATTACAAATTACTAGTACCAAGAAAATTTCAGAAGAATCACAATAAATATCGAGGATGTCCTAAAACTTTTTGGAAGAAGTAAAAATAAATTTAAAGCTTGACTTTAAATTGCATATAAAAAAATCTAAAAGGTATCATGGTCTTTGAATTCTTTACAAAATCTCTGGTTTATCCTCTTCAATGCTGACTTTTAAAATTTTTCAAATAAGGAATGAAATAATTAACATAAAAAAACCTGTGGGGTTAATAATGCTTTATGGAGGCCGAGGAGATAGCAAAATAGCCCTCCTATCGTCCATTTTAATTTGGTAAACGATGCACCAAACACCCTGTAGATCAGTATTCGGTAGAAATTATAATGAATTGATTCCAGCAAAATAATATTTCAAAATTGGACTGGCCTGCTGTCTCTCCAGATTTGAATATCATTGAAAATGTATGAAGGATGCTTTCAAGACGAGTTTATAGTACAGGAGTATATTTGCGTATTGTTTAATGATTGGAGATCGATTAATTTATGATGTTGTGCTCGCCAAAATTCCAAATAGATACTAAATCGGGCGATTCCGGTGTATTTTTGGATGGTAGGTTTGTTTATCAGCAGAAATTTATTCCACGAATTTCTATTTATAGCATTGGCGTATTCATACATGTTTTTGTTTGGTAACTTTGGAATGTGTAAATAAGAATGTGATTACAAATTACTAGTACCAAGAAAATTTCAGAAGAATTACAATAAATATCGAGGATGTCCTAAACATATAAATCTACCATGATTAATGCCGAAAGCTGTTACAGAACTTAATATACGTAGTCTTGTCATAAGTTATCTCCCTTGTACATCAGTGTGTAGTTTATAGAAGAACACATAAAGGGAAATTAAGTTTACGTTATTTTATTTCTTAAGTAGGACAAAGTTATTGCCGTTTCTAACCATTAAATTGAAATGCACATATCTCAACTCAAACAAAACTTTATTTATCGAAATAAAAACCATTAGAATCAACACACTGAGAAACAAGTTGATTTATACCGGTTCTATAAAATTTCGGAGTCCTGGAAATGACGAAGTCGTTGAAGGCCGTTTTTGCATCCTCTTGATTTTTAAAGCATTTATCGCGCAGGAAGTTGTCGAGATGCTTGAAAAAGTGGTAGTCGGTAGGCGGGAGATCAGGTGTTTCGTAGCCCAACTCGTGCAGCTTTTGTCGCATGATCATCGAGACGTATGGCCGAGCATTGTTATGGGGGAGAATTGGTCCCTTCATGTAAAGAATCCACTTTTCATCGCACGGCACAATCCGTTCGAGAAACGGATCGTTTTTATTCCGCAAAAGAAGGGCAGATTCAATTTGTCCGGCACCCATTTACCGAACTTTTTTGACTTCGACTTATTTATCCAGGTTTTTTGGTTAGCCTCGCTGGCTCTTACCAGTTTCTATTGAATTTTACGCTTTGCGGGTGTTTTGCCTGCTTTCGCAAGCCTTGGTTGTGTTTTGGGGGCTTCTATCTAGCCCTGGGGTGACGATTTAGTAAACCTATCGGTAAACATAATCATCTTTATTCAGATTGATGAAAACAAATTTCTTTTCTGCTTCGGAAACGGACCGCAAAGTCCGATTCCGCGGATGATACGAATGAAAAACGCGTATCTTGATTCATTGTCCAGGTGGGCGTGATCGAGGGCGGGCAAAGTTCTTGACATTGCAACTGCTTCGTCGATTTAATTCGATGATTTGCTTTGAGAATTCGCATCTTGATTCAGCTGAATCGCGATTAGAATTCTCTGAAGGGTGAGTACAATTTCCGATAGCGTCGAAAAATGTTGGCTTGTTGGAACTGCTTGAGGTTCAGTTCCGGTTTGGTTTGGACGATGTGCATCTTCGACGACGTGCATCATGGTTTGGACGACGACGTGCATCATTTTTCTTCATGTTGGGGTTTCTTCATTTGATTCTGATGATTGATTGATTTTTTATTTCTCTGTTTCTCCACCTTGACGGGCTGGTGGCAGAGTTCTGTAATCTTCAGGATTTTTCTCCCTCCGCTTGGTATGACTATGACTTGGTTGGTTGGATCCCCATTTCTTGGAGTTCTTCTTCAATTATTTCAGTTTTGATCGTTTCTAGTACGCCTTTCAATAAGACTCGTAGAAATTTCTTGTTCGATTTTGGTGTGTCGTAGGCCTAGTTCTTTTCATCGAGTAATTTGCAAACGGCCTCTCGGTCCTTTTCTGTCTCCGGGGGTATTAAAACCCCGTTTGGCTTGGTAATGGCTGGCCCGACCGCCACTTTGTTTTTCTTCAAGAGGTTCATTACCTCCAGGAATTTAGCTTTGTCCGTCAGGATAATAGCGTTTGGTTTTTTGTTGTCAGATTTTGGTTCTGGCTTTTTTATTCAGGGTTTTTCCGTCGTGGACGGTGCGGATTGCTTTTCGGTTTCAGCCTTTGAGGAGGAAGGAGCAGTCGGTGCTGCCTGGGGATGGCTTACCTCAGGAGCCCGTGCTGCTGGTTGCCCTTTCTTCTTCTTTGTTTTGGAGGAAACCTGTTGAAATCCTTCTTTGTCTACGGGGGCTTTCTTGGAGCCTCCTTCTGGTCCACTTTGGTCCGTCTGGGCCTTGGTGGTTTGTTGTGAGACTAAGTTTTGTGGACCTTTCGAAGCCGTAGGAAATGTAACGGTGCCATTTGCACCGACAGTTCCGCCAACTTTTTGGATTTCAGTCTTCAGATGATCGACTGCAACTTGAAGTATTGTTTTCTCGGTGAGAAGCACTGTATTTGTTGCGATAACTTCCGCTAATTGTTTATTAACACTGGCTAGAGCATCTCTGTGATACTCCAAATATTCAGCATGGCAGCGCACTAAATCATCATATGTATAGTACGCGTCTTTTACCTGCTTTAGGTAATTGTTTCTGGAGTTTTTGCTCATCGCGAACAGCACTAATTCACAATTTCACAAAAACTACACTAAACGTTTAGTAAACCTTTACTTGCACTTAACCTCACTTTTCGGGAGCTAGAGAACACGTCTGTACTCTCCAACGTCTCGATGGGTAGTCATTCACTTTTTTGACTTTCCAATCTCCTTTATATGGTTAGAAATCCTTACGTGCATTACGCCTAATTCAGAGACAAGCTTCCAAACGAGGATTGGCTTCGACTAAGGCCCACAAAAACATTAACTTCGACAGACATAAACGACTGTTAAACAGCAACTGCGCCTCTAATATGGTTGAAATTTTCAAGGTTATCTTTCAACGCATGCGCCATTATATTACCAGAATGTATTTGACGAGTAACGCCATATTCATGTTGAGGGTGGAAACTTTTCAAACCACCCCCGTAAACGTTGTAAATACCACAAGAATTAATAATATGTAAATAAACATTACTAACCCAACACAGATTTTTGTTTACAAACATTAAAAGAGCAACAAATCGGAAATTCCCAGGACAATGCCGGACAACCCGACATTTTTTATTTAGCTTGATTCTTTACTACAAGTTTACTCATTGTTGTTAATAATGTTACTTTTACCATAACGTAGTTCATTTAATTTTACTACGCAAAGCCGCCCTATTTCGACTTATCCGAACGAATAGATCGCGTGATTGTAAACAATTTACTCGGCTATACGATACCTAAAATACAGTTACAGAATATATTTTACTTTTCTCGAATAATGGACTCAAAATAGCTTGTTGGTTTCGTACGGTATGGCTCTCGAGTACTTTTACAGATAAAATTGGGTGGGATTAAGATAAGGAACGAGAATAATACAGGAAGAAGGAATATCAAGATTAACAAATATGTTATGATTGCAAATATTGCTGTTTTATGGAAAACATAAATAACTTGGCTGAATTATAAACAAGTTTACACGAAAAGAAAGGAAACAAAAATAAACCAACTAGTTTATGATTGGTTTTTAATGATGAAGTGATAATAATGACATCAATACACAGCATGAGTTTTTTCCATGAATATTCGGTTTTGCTATCGATGTTGAAGCATGGCCATGATTTTCTCTTCTCTGGGTTATCGTCACTAATACTTTAAGGTTATGTTGTTACCAGATGACAAAACTTACGATATTTTTACATCTCACAATTTCAACATAACATTCTGGTGGAGCCATCTTTTGTTAAACGGCGGAAACACCATTGTATACCTTTTAGTAAATACGTCAATAAAAAAGATCAATTTATAAATTTAGTCATAAGAATGATCGGACATTAATTAGTATCAACAAAAAAAATTAACTGTATAAAAAACTTATGCACCTTTGACCTTAATCACATTTTCTAAACGTTTTGGCATATATACCACCAATTTTTTTGATTAATTTACTTCAATTTTATTCCATTCCTCTAATAACTTATTTTTTAAAGTTTCTTATTAGTAATTTCATGTTTCCTTATGTTAGTTTCGAAATAATGTCAAACGTTTTCAATGGGATTAAGATCAGGTGACTAAGGCGGCGTTTTAATCACTTTTGAACAGTTATATTATGGGCATTAGCGAACTATTTTTATGATCATTGTCTTAAAATATTTAAATAAATGTTTTTGTTCATTATACCGTCAATAAACATTAAGTTCCCAACCCCCTCTGAGGATATACATCCCCAAACCATTATCAATCCCCCACCATGTAAGGGATTCGGCAAAGATTTTCTGTGTTGAACTTTTGATTAACCTTTCGCCACACCATTTAACGCCCATTAAGCTAAAATGTTGAATTTTCACTCATCACAGAAAATAACGCCGTTCCGCTAATTTTTAGGCTTCAAAACACACTCCTTAGCACAATCCAGTCGAGTTTTAATATTTTTCTTACTTTTTCCGGGCCACACGTCGATGATATCCATGTTTTATTATGTATAGTATGTATAAGCGTTGTTCTACACCGCACACCTGGTAAGTTTAAGGGCGCCACACTGCAATACCTGAAGGGCTATAGGTGGTTTTTGCACACCCAGCTTACTTTCCAAACTTGGTGCCATTGGATTAATATATTTTCTGATTAATGCAACGCGTTTTTGCTGTTTAATTGTAACTCATTGAAATCGATTGGTGTTTTTTAGGTGATTCTGCTCCAAATGCCTTTTTCTCATCACCGTCCGGTCATGGTGACCATTTGTCATCGCCCAGCCCCAACAGTCTGCCACCCAACATAGCCAGTCCTCAACAAGCCGCCCCTCAACACCCTGTAATGCCGCCCCCTTACCCCAACCCGCCACCGGGGGCGTCACCCCTGCCAATTAATCATCACGCGCTTCTCCAGCAGCAACTTTTCCAGAATCCGCATTTCGCCGCAGCTAGGGACAGTACTGCCAATGGTGCGCCACCTGGTGAGTAATACGAGTACTTAAAGTAACATTTTATCAATAAGACAATTTTTTTAATCGACATCTTTGGTGTGAAGACTAATCTCACGAAGATGTTCTATAAGAGATTGAAAAAAGTTTTTTTTTTCAATTATTAACATAATAAGGCTCCGGTATGACAAGCGAAACAAACTTTTTTTGCAAATTTCGACTTTATTCATCAATATATTCGTTTTGAAGAGCAATACAATCATTTGTTCATATTTATTATTAATATTTCTACGCCTTTTTTATAGAACGATTTCTTTTGGCAATTAGCCTCTTCGTTGATGCGAAGTTTCTTTCCAGGGGGCATTTTTTTTGAGGTCTGAGAACAGGAAATAGTCGCTGGGGGCCAGATCTGGAGAATACGGTGGATGAGGAAGCAGTTTGAAGTGCAATTCACGTAATTTAGTCATCGTTGCGAACGATTTCTGACACGGTGCATTGTCTTGGTGATACAGGGCTTTTTTTGTTCATTTGGAGCCTTTTTTTACGATATTGTCCTTCAATCTCACCAATAACGCTATGTAATAATTGCTATTGATGGTTTTACCTTTCTCGAGATAATCGATGAACAATATCCCATGCGCAACCCAAAATACAGAGGCCGTAACCTTGCCTGCCGATGGATGTGTTTTTGGTCGCTTTGGACAACTTTCACCTGCTGCTGTCTACTCAGCTGACTGCCAATTTGATTCCGGAGTGTAGTGGTTCCATTATCACATAATTTAATTAATTTTTCTGGGTGTAAAGTCCGGGTTTAGCCATCGTTTTGTTTGAACGGTATTTTGAACCTCCATGTGAAGGTTGACCACTGGTAAGAGTTTTTTTGTTAGTCACGCCATGCATATGTCGGGATTTATTGACCGATGTGTTACAACGCGCAACATCTCTATTGAATTTCAGCTTTGTAATATTTTATGGGAGGTCAGTGTCGAGATTGCTTTTCAAATAACTCCACAAATAACAATCACATGTCGTTAAGTTTGGCGATTTTGCAAGCCAAGGAATGACCGCATATTTGGACATGACTTGTCTGACGGCGTTTATCGTTATCTTAGTAGTGTGAATAGTTACTCCATCTATGTTTCCAGGCAATACGTACAATTTTCTACTTGCTGGTACTTATTTTCGATTATTTTCATAAAAGTCTTATTTCTTCATAAAAAACCGAAAATAATTTCCGCAATATCCCAAATTTTACTCGCAAGAAACAAAGTCTCAATACTTTCTGATTCGACTGATAATAACAAGAAACTCACCGCATTCTATTAAAATCCTATTCCAGTAAATGTTAAATGACAATCCAGAGTTATACAATTAATTTTCAATTATCATCTGAAGCTCCCCTTTCTCCTTTTTCCTCCTCGTTTTTTCGCTTCTTCCGTTGGCGCGCTGTCCCATTTTCCGGGTTTCATCGCCCTAATTGCTTCTGTTTTTCATATTCGGCTGTTGATTGCCAGTGAATTCTCGATTAAATTGGATGTCACCCCCATGCTTGTGTCGTCAGGGTTGACTTTTAAATTTACGAATGTGGCAGTATTTAATCTAGCTCTTTATTTACATTGAATGAGTGTATATATATATATATATATATATATATATATATATATATATATATATATATATATATATATATATATATATATATATATATATACTAGGAAACGCAACAGTCATAATGAACATATGGCAAAGATGACGAATATTTTACTGGAAACGGCATATAAACCAGTGAACAGAGATCCAACAACCTATCTAGAAAAAACGACAAAAAGCAAAATCAAAGCATGGAAACGAGAACCGGACATTGAACGAAGAATAATTCCAAGGGAAAAATCAAGCAGATGTCCTAAACTTTACGGTCTACCCAAAATACATCAACCAGAAATCCCATTAAGGCCCATAGTAAGTGCCTTCAGTTCTCCAACACAAAATTTGGAAAACTATCTAGCAAGTATCATGCAACCAAGCGTCAAACTTGCCGAGTCCTATGTTCAAAACTCAGAACATTTGATAAGGATGATTAAAGATTTCCAACTAGAGGATACAGACAACTGGCAAGCCTGGACATTGTCTCACTGTATCCAAGTATTCCCATAGACGAGGCCCTGGACCTAATTTCAATGAACGAAGACTTTCCATCATTTGTAAGGGAACTCGTCCGAACACTGCTTGAAGAATACATATTTTGCCTTCAACCAGTAGATCTACAGACAGACCGACGGTGCCCCAATGGGATCATCTTTAGCACCCGTTATATAGCACCCAGTTAAACGAAATCCACCCCAGAATACAGTTCACTCTGGAAGTCGAACAGGATAGAAAACTACCGTTTTTCAGCCGATTTGCCGATATTCAGAAAATTGTATCAGGAAGGCCATTCACCGTCAGGAAACCCAAACACGAAGAACAATAGAGGATCAATGAACCAAATACACCAAAGGTCCTTCTGCCATACGTAAAAGGAATCACAGATAGGATAGGTAGACTACTAAGGAAACATACATACATCAGAACAGCTTACAAGCCACACACAAAACTGTTGCAAACATCCTAAAAAACCCCAAGGACAAAGTTAGACTGGAAAATCATGGGGTGTATAGTATATCTTGTTCCGACTGCAACAGAGCATACATAGGACAAACAAACAGACGAATATCGGCCATAATACAAGAACCTAAAAACGACTTAAAAAAAACAAACCACTTCCGCTCTGTTCCAGCACCATCTACATACAGGACAAAAAATCAATATTGAAGGAGCCAAAGAAATAGCGAATATTGAAAACTACGGTCCGAACAATCAGAGAAGCCCTTGAAATAGAAGAAAGAGGTGAACTGAATACGCGAAACGACGCTCGCAACATTCCAAAAGTATGGAAATCCCTTCTGAAAAAAGAAAAAAGGAAAGGAGCTAACATAGACACGGATCACTACTTCATTAGAATCAAACTTGGCTTCGAAATTTTATTTCTGTATTAAAAAGTTTCGAAATTTTATTCAAAAAATACTACTAATCCCAAAATTCGACCGTACGAAAATAAAACCAAACCTAACAGAAAAGCTTGTTAAACAACCAGCACAAAACTGGCATGAACTGAACAAAAAAAAGTTATTAAAACAACCCTAAAGTTGGTCCCTTTACAAAAACGTAGAAAACATCCCTGGTTGGATGAAGTTTGCGAGCAAGCTAAACAAACCCTAAACAAACAAATCTAGATTCATTACCACCGAATGAAGATGAAATAATTAGGCAAATCAAACGACTTCAAAATAACAAAGCTTCTGGTGAAGATGGAATCAGTGCTGAACTTTTGAAATCCGCTGGTTCCGGTATATCAAGGAAATAACCAAAATTCTACAAGAAGTATGGCAAACCGAACGGATTCGCTCAATCCATCCACTGCATAAGAAAGGAGATAGAACAGATATAAACAACTACAGAGAGATATCTCTTTTCCCAGTTTGTTACAAAATTTTATCTCAATGTCTACTAGACATAACACAGGGACAGTTAGAAAAAACGACCAATAAGGGTAGATGTCCAAAATGGAAACTGCATTGAGACTTACATAAAATATTTATAACAAAAAATGCATATCTAAAAACACAAAACTGAGACATTACAATACAGTTATTAAGCCAGAATGTCTATATGGCGCAGAAACGCTCATTTTGTATAGAAAAAAAGACATCGAAGAGATTGAAAAGAAAAAAAGAAAAATCATAAAAAAAATCTTAGGCCCCAAACGAATAAATAGCACAACATACCGACTTCGAGAAAACCAAGAAATCAAACAATACACAGATGAGAATACACAGAGAGAAAAAGAAGACTTACTTTGCGTGATTCACCAGGGTCCATACGTGAATAATAATAACAATATATGGTCGTTAGAATATTGTTACATTATTTTCAGTATAATAATTAACAAATTTAAAATTGACAGACTGTCAAATATCACATCTAAACAAATTATTGAAAGAATTGCCAACTATTGCAAATATCATCCTTAATCGGAAACGTGTAATCAATATTAAGTGTGGCATGTGTTAAGTGTGGCAAAATAAAAAGTAGAATTTACAATAAATTTACAGAAAATAAAATTTAAACAGTGTTTAAAAATAATATTTAGTTTTATCTAAAATTTGTAGGGAATGTTTTTAACAGACAGGCCCTCTTGAACTATTCAAAACAGTTAAAAGAAATAATCAAAGATCAACAACGGTCCCATCAACAGTCATTCCCCAAAAGAACCCAATCCGAATCAATATATTTAACCTAATTGGTGCGAAAATTCATTATTTAACTTTTCTAATAGAATCATTGAAAACGTTTGCCGGCAAAACAGTTTAACAATAGAGAACGCCGTTCTGTCACCATCAACTTCCCCGTCATCCAACCACAAAAGAGACATTTTTCGTTCATTGAATAGCATATCGATCCTCCAAGAATCCAGCTAGCAAAAACAACCTCCGTTGTTGCCGGTTGTTCTTTGATTTTTACCGTTTTTCTTTGCTGGATCATATGTGATCGTGTAAAAGTCGTATTTTCTTTTTAAATCTAACGATAAAAATAATGTACGAAAAGACGTTTTTAAATCTATATTTTTGCTACCAAATACGTCAGATTTCGATTCATGACTCCAAAAATAAAAGGGTTTAGATACAGTGAGGGTGAATAAAATAAGAGTGACGGAGCCTTAATGAGTCTATATATTTACCAAAGCTTAGTTCTTTGTAGTATGACCTTTATTCTTTTCTTTATTTATTTCTTATTCTTTTATTTATTTTGTCATTTTCTTACTACAATATCTTCTTGTTTCCAGAGGTTTTCTATCGGATTTAGATCCGGGGGCTTTGAAGATCTCTCTAACACTTTAATGTTTCTTCTCGGATCACTGCTTCACCACATGAGCCATATGTTTGGGATTGTCTCGTTGGTACACCAACTGTAAAGTTTGACGCGGAGTTTGAACGTCATCTGGCATTTAGTTTGTTTACAGTGCTCGATTTTGTCAGATCACCTCAAGTGTGTTTTGCGATTTTTACAATGGATAAAAACATCGAACAAAGAATTTGTCTTAAATTTTGCATTGCACATGAAATTTCTTGTGCAGAGTCGCTGAAAATGCTGCTTACGGTGAATCGACTTTATCAAAAACACGCGCATATAAGTGGTACAGTCTATTCAAAAGTGGTCGAGATATGGTGCAAGATTTGCCCGGCTCTGGTTGCCCATCAACTTCTTCAACTAAAGTTAACATCGCTAAAGTATAGAAGACATAAAAGACATAAAAGAGAATGCGTTTAAAAGATGTTTTAACAATTGGATTATTCGTTGACATGTGTGTTATTTCAGAAGGGGCCTACTTTGAAGGCCATACAACAAATTTGGATAAATAATAAGCATTTTGGGGTTCAGAATTTGCAATCAGAACATAATAAATTAAATTTGGTTTCATCAAGTGTCCACTACCGTTTCGTTTTGCAAATTTTAACCCTTGCTTTATATTCTGTTTATTGGAATTTTCTTGGCCACTGTACCTTAAAGGGTCTTATGTTATAAACGTCGTCTTATTATTCTGGCCCTAATTCTTAGGTCAAGATTGTTTTTATAACGATTGATGTAGGAAAATGATCCTTCAAAGTCTCGCGTATAATACGATTATCCTTTTTTTACTCATTTTTTTGGATTGTTTTTGGGTCACTTATGATTCTTTCAAAACTGGTTCTCTTCAAACCATTGGCTTCTCAATTAAAAATAACATTAACAATAAACTTTTTCAATTACTAATGTAAGGCTTAGTAAACTTCACGGTTCGTGATTTTTACACGCTTCGTTACGTAGGGCTTTTCACATAAATTGAACATGGTTTAGTTTTAGAATTAGATTAAAACATCTCCTGATGATGCTAACATGGTTAGCGAAACGTGCGTCGAGCTGTTCAAAAAAAGTGATTTGGTGTTTAGTGGTAAATCTCTTCAAGTCAACACAGTTGTTTTGGTGCCGAGGTTTTTGGAGCTGATTTCATACGAATTTGATGCCATGAATTCAAATATGGCATTAATTTTTGCTAAGGAGCTCAAATTTTTAAGATTGACTCATCCTGGAAACGTTGCGGAATTGATGACATCCCCTCATAATCACTGTCACCTTCATTGGTATCAGAACGGTGATCAGAGGGACAATACCCGTTCTCACAGAGCTCTGGTTGGTCAAACGTTGTGATCGGCACTTACTCTGAATGAGGGACCGGACGTCTTGCAGAGACTAAACTGGTTCTCTCCAAACCATTGGCTTCTCAATTAAAAATAACATTAACAATAAACTTTTTCAATTACTAATGTAAGGCTTAGTAAACTTCACGGTTCATGATTTTTACACGCTTCGTTACGTAGGGCTTTTCACATAAATTGAACATGGTTTAGTTTTAGAATTAGATTAAAACATCTCTTGATGATGCTAACATGGTTAGCGAAACGTGCGTCGAGCTGTTAAAAAAAAAAGTGATTTGGTGTTTAGTGGTAAATCTCTTCAAGTTTGAAAATAACACATTCGTTTTGGTGCCGAGGTTTTTGGAGCTGATTTCATACGAATTTGATGCCATGAATTCAAATATGGCATTAATTTTTGCTAAGGAGCTCAAATTTTTAAGATTGACTCATCCTGGAAACGTTGCGGAATTGATGACATCCCCTCATAATCACTGTCACCTTCATTGGTATCAGAACGGTGATCAGAGGGACAATACCCGTTCTCACAGAGCTCTGGTTGGTCAAACGTTGTGATCGACACTTACTCTGAAAGAGGGACCGGACGTCTTGCAGAGACTAAACTGGTTCTCTCCAAACCATCGGTACGTCCAGTTTTAGACTTTTTCTTTTCCCGATAGTCCAATGTCGTCACAATGTTCTGTACAAGTTTTACAGACCAGATGCGGCGCCCAGGTTTTATCCTGATCACCAATGTATCCAAGATAAGCTCTCTTTACAAAGTTATTAACAGTTCTTCTGTTTTCTTTTAACGTGTATTCTCCACATCAACATGGTTTACAAAACTTTTTTTATTTCTATTCAACAACACAAATACAACAATCTACAACAAAGTTCAAAGATTGTCATGAACGATGTTCATCTTTTGTGGATGTACGGCCACGTTTAAACCAATTATAAATAGTTGCAAACACAGAAGCAGGCGTGCCATGAACTTCATTCAACTCAGCTTTGATCTCTTTCGGTGGAAAGCCTTTTTAAATATTAGTGTTTAATCACCACTCGAAACTCACTTTTTCCATTTTTCTAAATACACAAAAGTTTCTTGCTTCAAGCAACAATAAGTGGGAGGGCGTAGAAGAAAATAATGCTGCTGAATGTTTATTTTGCTTTCCCCCTTCCTCCTTTTTACTTTTTGTGCTATTGAAACCCTATACAGGAGTTGAATCAGGAAAGCATTAAAATTTTGTATTACTGTTACTTGTTGCTTGTTGCGCAGATAAAAGAATGAATAAGTAGATACTTACCATTTCCCGAAGAGTTAATAATTCATACAGTTTATTGTAACCGGAAATTTAATAGAGAAATTCGAAAAAGTTGATGAGTAGTTTGAAAAGTTCAAAAAAATATCAAAGTTTTATGACAAAAAAGGGTTATTGTATACATTTTTGTCGGTGATTAGCACCTCGCCATTATTAACACCACCATTATTAACCGTTTCCAAGCTAAGTCGTCTTAAGACGAACGAATGTGGATATCTATCTATGATAACTTTTTCCCAGGACAAAGAATTACTCACAGCTTACTAGGAAAAAACGCCATCAGCATCAGCAGTCATGTTTTATAAACGTTAGTTTTAAGGCATAGACGACATAGAAATTATATTAATACATTATTAAAATAAAAATAAACGAAAACGAGACAAACAAAAAAAACAAAAATTTCAAAATTTAAACAATAAAAAAAAACTAAAAAGAATTATTGCCGTAAATCTTCCCTAAGACAGTTTAAAAATAATAATTTTGGTGATCTCTTCCCTAAGATACGGTTTCGCATTTTTCTAACAACATTCCCTGCTTTGGAAAACAGCCTTTCTGCTGGCGCAGAAGAGGCCATCACCAGTAGGAGCTTTAGAGCCAACTTCAGCTTAAGAAAAGTTCCTACGTAGTTCTTCCATACGGCGAGATAATCTGCTTTAAGACTCTACTTTAAGATAACGGGGCCGAAATATCTAATTATGTATTTTCGGCCTTTGGCGTGCTAGCTGCTATTATCTTTTCATATCTTAACTAAACTTGAAGAGATTTACCACTAAACACCAAAACACTTTTTTGAACTGCTCGACGCACGTTTCGCTAACCATGTTAGCATCATCAGGAGATGATTTAATCTTCTTGACATTAAATCATCTCCTGATGATGCTAACATGGTTAGCGAAACGTGCGTCGAGCAGTTCAGAAAAGTGTTTTGGTGTTTGTCACACTAAAGGTTCCAATAGAAGAATTGATTTTCATATTTTGCTCGTTCACAGCCGTTGCTGATGAAGAAGATGGTTTAAAACTGGCCGAGCCCCGTTCAGCGAACGGAAACAAACTTCTACCATAGATAGTACCATTTATAAAAATCGATTAAAATATATATTTTACATAATCGATTAATTTATAATCGATTTTTTTATTTCAAAAATCGATTATTTCAACAAAATAATCGATTATTTTTCACCACCCTAAATCTACGTCCAAATCGCATGTTTTATAAACTAGTTAAACCCCCGAATTCTGGCAACCAACAAAACATGTAACGCCAACGACGAGATAAGATAACGTGACCTACGGTCGCTGGAGGTAAACGTCCGACCAACGATGTAAAAATTGTGGCGAGAGGATGGAATTTTAATCTGCAGTATTTGGTGTGATGGGTCGATACACGTTCTTCTACATTTGGAGATTCATTTTTAATATCTTAAAATGAGTTAAAGGAAAGAAACTGAACGGAAATAAAATATGGTGTTTTGCTCTGGAAAATTGTTTACCGTGATGACTGCTGGAGGGACATCGCCCCAACGCCCTCCCTCGCGAGCCGCCACTGAGCGCGGCCCATGTTTACTTCAATATAGTGGGAAACGAACTAACTTTTACTGTATCAACAAAATACTTTCAGAACTAGTACGCGACAACGTGTATAATCTTAGTACACTCTTGTTTTTTAACACTAAAGTACAAACCTTTATATATGTAAACAAAATGTTTAAAAGTCAGTTAATATTAGTACAAGGTGCGGAAAAAGTTCCCGTACTTTTTGTAAATATTTCAACTGGCTGTAACTACCAGACAATTCAACAAATCAACCAAATTTAAAAACAAAAATCTTTATTAGACCCGTTCAAATAACAATAAACAAAAAAATTTACAATTGCTCTAAATTGCCCCCTTGGTCGTCAATACATTTACGAAGTCGCTTGCGAATGTTTCCGACGATGCTCACACACTGATCCACTGTAATTTCGCCCCAGGCGCGCCTCAAAGTCACTTTCAGCTAGTCAACCGTGACGTAGCGTGTACCCGAGATTTTTCGCTCCAGGATGGACCACACCGAGTAGTCCATCGGGTTAAGATTCGGCGAGTTAGGCTGCCAAACGTCTTTGCCCCAAAAACCGGGAAACAGCTCTTCGCAGACGGCAATTGTCGAATTGGCGGAATGCGCCGGCGCCCAGTCTTGCGGAAGCGTGAATCCAGCTGGGCCAAAGTGCTGCGCCGCCCACGGCTCCAGTACGTCGCGGAGGACACGCTGCTGGTAGCTGGCAGCATTGATCTTGACGTTCCGCTCGACGAAGACCAGTGGCTCTTTCCGGTAGCGCAGATCCCGGCCCAGACCATGACGGAGGCCGGAAAATGGCTGCGGCCGATGGTGTTTGCAGCCGCGGTTTTTTGCCGACCTTTCCTGAGCAGTTGACGGCGATTCTGACGGTTGTGAAGCGGCTCGACGGTAAAGATCTTCTCGTCGGTGAAGAGCACTTCCGACAGGCGAGCACCACCGAGCAGACGAAGCAATCGACGAGATTTCTCGAGTCGTTTCGCCTTCATCGCGACGTTGAGGAAATGGACGCGAGCGATTTGCAGCTGCGCAGTCCCAGCTTCCTCCTGACGATGCGACGGATGTTTTTCTCATCAACGCCGAGCTCTTTCGCCATCTTCCGCATCGAACGCTCCGGATTTCATTGAATTCGGCAACGGATCTTCTGGACGTTCTCCGGAGTGGTCGCGGTGATTGGACGACCGCTTCGAGGACGGTCCGCAGTCCCGCCGGTCTCCTCATAACGCTTCACGTCATCGTAGACGGTTTGCTTCTTGTAACCAGTCGTGCGAACAATGTCAGCCGTCTTCATTCCTTGTTTGTGCAATTCGACCACAGTGACACGCTGATTTTCACGAGACATAACTTCAACGTAACTGAAAGTAAATAAATAATTACGACACATTCTGGACCAAAATTAAACAAGGAATTCAATAAAACCATCGGAAATGACAAATAACTTAATTAGCTAAGCCAAAAATGCATAAACAAAAAAGTACGGGAACTTTTTCCGCACCCTGTATATTATAGTGTTTATTATGGTAAATAAATTAGACTTTTTTTTTCTACCACTCTTATTTTATTGACCACCACTCCTGCAAACAACTGCAATTGCTTACTACTGCTTTAATATACTAAACTACTTCAGAAAAGATGGGATGTTTTTCTTTACCTGTGGCAACATCGCATTCTCACCGTTTTCGTGAAACCAGAACTGGAGCACGCGCCTGTCGTCCATGGCGCCAGGCAGACCTTCTTTCACCACCGTCACCTCCTTCTCCTCCTCATTCTCCATCCCTTCCATCGCCCTAGTGCCCGAAAACGCCGCTAGGGAGCGCCGCGACTTCGTCCTGCCAGGCACAACACGGACACCGTTAGACCCTCGCGCTCGCGACACATCACCTGCAAGTCAATCGTTGTCAGGAGCAAAAGCATCACCAAGTCCGTTTGATTATTTTCCCTTTTTGTTTCATTCGATTTGCGGTTGAGTGTAGGGAGTGCGCGGCATCGTCGTTGTGTATATGTGCGAGGAATGCGCGTCTGAGGCCCCCGCAGGGCCAATGGATTTGAGGGGAACGGGTCGGAGGCTCTGGAGGGCCTCAACGATCGAGTGGTGGACGGCGTCGGGAAGGGACGCCCGATCCAGTATCAATGATGGGCTATATTATGGGCTGCACCTGCTTTAAGGGTAAAATCATGTTTTATTTTTCTTTCCTCACCTCTAGCAGATGAATCGAACAGGTGAAACGGTCACTGCTGTTGCGGGGAATGACAACGAATCAATATATAATTTATCACAGTTATAGACAACTGACAAGTGGTCTTACATATTGCTGAGTGTTTTTATAGATAAACTATTTATATCATCCATACCTTTTCTATTATCAACTATGTAAAACGAAGGGCAAACAAAAAAAACCGGTTAATATTTGATAAAGTCTTGTTTCACAAGATAAACATTTATGTGGATCAGACTGGATAATGATTTTTAGGAGTTCTGTTTTACATTCCCCATATTTGTCTCAGTTTAATAAGAGATGTTAAAGAAACAATATTTGAAAAATGTGCTATATATGATACCAGTGTTCCACAAGGATTTTCTTCCAATAGTGCTTTCAATTCTTCATCGTGGACTTTTTTTACTGTCCCAGGCGTTCTGCATTATTAAAATCAAAATTTCCTTTTTGGAATTGCTGGAACCATTTCTTAAAAGTACTGTACAAAACAGCATTATCTCCCGAATAGGCGCAGATTATGCCATGAGCTTTCAAAGCATTTTTTTCTGTTGTAAGAGTGAACTCTTTTCGAGCGACAACGCATCTACATCATTTTTCAGGTTATAATGGCGTTTAAGATGGCGCTTAAAAATAGCTAGACGGCGGGAAAAAATTCGAAGTCGAATAGATTTTGCGCTCTTATACATCTATGATTTCGGTTTATTTTCGTAGCGAAATAAATTACAATTAATTATCAAAGTATTGGCTATCGTTAGATATTACTTTTTACCATATTTCTGTAAAAAAAATTGATTCCGCGCCAAAACAACTTTGGATTCTTTGAGGCAAACTACTCATCAAATCAAATTTGCACTTATTTGTAAGAATGTAACACATTTTGCAACATGGGGACGAGTTGTCATGTTGAAAAATGACTGTATAGTGTCTTTGGACGTATGCTAGTCGTTTTTTCTTCATTTCAGCAGTTCGTAATACACAGCCCTTCTATCCATTTATATCACCAAATACACAGTAAAACCTTCTTTCCATTTATATCACCGTTGGTTGTGATGTTGAAGGCTGATCTGGGTCTACCCATGATTTTTTGGGCTTTAGGTTGTCAAAACAGATTCCTGTTCATCACCTGTCACAACTGTATGCAAAAACCTTTTCTGTCTGGCAAGCAAGTATTTTTTCGCCTTTCAATATAACTTCTTCAATTCATATGGAACTCATTTTCCTTCGTTCTGGATGTTTCTCAATGCGTGTTACATTCAATGCTTCTGCCACATATGAATTGAGTCTTCATCCAATAATGCTTGCAAATCTGCATCTTTAAACTTTTTCGACTCTCCTGGACGCTCTTTGTCTTTTATATCAACATCACCACTTTTGAAAACTTTTAAACCATCTTTCACACTGTTTTTTGGGTTAAAGCATGTTCAACATAAGCTTCAATCGACAATTTCAAAGTTATGAAAAAATATGTTTGAGGACCATCGAGGAGTGGACACATTTGTTCGTTATGGAACACATGGAAAAATGGCTCCCCGTTTCTCAGCTTCTGGGAGCGGATAACTTCTTAGAATATCCAGAATTTTAAATTAAAAAAATAAAGGACATTTTAGTCCATTATGCAGTTTCATCCAGATTAAAATTTATCGGGTTTAGTTTTGTTTTTCAACAAGACAATGACCCAAAACGCACCTCAATACTATACCCCAGTTATTTTGAAAGGCAATAAGGCAAACGAATTCTTAGGCTTATGAAAGGCTGGTGCAATCACCAGATCTCGACATCATGCAGACATGAGGTAGAGCGAAACATCTGTGAGCAGTCTCGCAACATCGCAAGGCCATTTGTGGAACTTGCTTAAATACACCAGGGTAGAGACACCACAATAGAAACTCTCCTTGTAAGAATGCGACCAGTTGTAGAAGAGGATAATAAAAAAGAGGGCTTGTTTTTTTGATGACTTTGGTTTCATTCGAAATGGACTTGAAATTCGACACCCTAGACTTTTTTCACATAGGTTTCTTTCAAAATAATTTTATTTAAAAAAAAACTCAACCCTCAACAAGGCAACGCGTTGTGAGTCACATTAATAGTTGGTCCATAATTTTTTTTTCAATAATATTTTTTTCAAACAATATTTTTTTTTTCCAAACAATTGTAGAGCTTTTAAACTTTTGGCCTGGTATGTACATGGAAGAAGTTGCCACTATTGCCAAAATGTTCAAAATATTTTTTTTTTATTTTTATCGTTATTTATTCATAAACAGCTCCAGAATTGAACTGTTCCAATATGTATAATTATATTAGAAATTTCTTCCTTCCGCCAACTAGATAACGCATCGAAAGTCTCAACTGACCCACATATACACTTTTTTCTAACACATTAGATACCAGAAATGGAAACAAATTCCTATTTTGTCGAGAAAATGAACGTGTGGTTGTTTATCGAATTTTTTAACATTTGGTATGCGTGCTTCGCATAAAGTTATACGTTTAATTTTCTGGTACGTATATGTTGCCGTATCGATCGCGCTTTTCCGCTCACGTCATTCAAATTCTAATTAGTTTTTTTTTATATATTGTTCCTGTTTTTTTTCCTGAGACATGTCTCGTAATTTAATTATTAATGGTTAATAATACATATATCTGGGCGCATAAAGCATTAGAGTTTAAGGTTAATACAAATAAAAACCTTAAAAAGAAACACGAAAGTCCTCTGCATAGCCCGAAGGTTACAGTTTGAGTTGCAATGTCGGCATCCGGAATAATCGGTTCGATTTTTTTCGGACGCACAGTAACAGTGAATTCTCAGTGTGTTTTTACTCCTGTTCTTCGAGAATTTGAAGGATAAATTCAGGACATTTGGTTTCAACGGGACGGAGCCACCTGTCACACTTCGAATCTCTCTTTGTCCGTCGTTCAGGCGCTTTTTCTGGAAAAAAATTGATTTCTCGAAGTGGAGACATTCAGTGCCTCCCCGAAGCCCGGACTTGACTCCCTGTGATTTCTTATGGGGCTATGTTGTATGGTGCTACAAAACACCACTGCTTTTGATTGTTATCTCTGTCATTTAGGCAACGATTATCTCACTGCAAAGGTCGAAACTTTAAAGTTCGAAATGCTTCCTCAGGCACCCTATTCGCCAGATCTAGCGCCGTCGGATTATTTTCTGTTTCCAAACTTGAAAAAATGGCTCGGTAGTAAAAGATTTGCCAACAATGGAGAGGTGGAGTCTATTGTTTGGTGGCTAATTTAGGTAGCTCGACGATTCTCACTATAAACAAGGAATCGAAGCTATTAAACATCATCACTCTAATTGATTTATCTCCTAAACTAATTTAGATCCCATTTTGCAATTTTTATGGTAAAATTTATAAATGTTAAGCTTTATTTTGCAGTAAAAAAATTAAAATGGTTAAAGTTATTAAAACAAAATATTTGAAATATTTACTTCCGGTTTAACACTAGAAAAAAATCTTGAAATCTGATTTGAAAAACAAAAAGAACAGTAAATTTTCTATACAGAACAGTACATTTATTATTTTATTACAATTTATTTCAATATGAACATAAAATTCCAAAGAAAGTCTTCCGTCAATCAGATATCTTCTATAGAATCTCATATCTTAACAACTAAACCTTAGATGAAAAAAAAATATAAATTTCTTAGATATTTTCCCAGAGAGTTTTATTGCCGCATAAAAAGTTATCTTGTTTGCGGACACGCATAGTTTTAATGCGAATTGATCGAGATAACCTGTGGATTTGTTCGATTTTGGTGACGATTGATAAATTATGAGAATACTTCACGATCACGTGAAGCTCTGACGACAACTTAAATAACCACCGCTTTTTATGGTGTTCTCCCTAACCTGTTGCAGAATTTCTGGATATATTAAAGTTATTGAAGGTTAAATGTTTTTTTCTTATAGATGCTCTGCCGATTCAAGCTCGTTAAGTACTAGTCCTGCCATGAGTTCTGTTCCTTGTACATAAGCATCTAATTTATAGAAAAACTAACAAAGAAGACTTAAGTTTACGTTATTTTATTTCTTCTTGCCCAAGAGGGAATTTAAAAATATAAAATTTACAGGGTTAGTCCAATAAATATTGATACTGATTTATTCCTGCGAAGAGGAAGGGGTGAACGGTGGTTTTTATAAGTGATTTCGAAAGTGGTTGATATCAGGTAAGATAGAAAACCCAGCTCAGTTGTCTCCGAAACTTTGGAGTACATAGAGTATAGTGCAAGAAGCGAACGTGTGTTTTAAGTTCGCTTTCTTTTCTAAAACGCTATACGGCCGATTGTCCAGTAGATTGAGGTCCGAACTTCTTGAGAGCCAATCTTTAGCAGCGATTAACTGGCGAGCTGGCGCTGAATGGGAAGGTCCAGTGTTTTCCTGTAAACAAGGTGTTTACTACCTTCTGTAAAACAACGCTTTGGTAGTTTGTTACGTGCATTCCGACCCCTTGCTCGAAGAAATGCAGTTGAATGGTGCCGGCGGAACGATACCGCTGACCATGATCACTGAAGCCCGGTTATAACCTCTTTTCACAAGTATTTTCTGTTTTTGGACTTCTCCGAATTCTTTCAGTGACCGCTTTGATAACTGCTGAGGTTCTGGCATCATGGTCTTGCGAGGTCGACAACTTCTTCCTTTGTCGTCTAAAGAACATATATTGTATAGTTTGTTTTAGAGTGCGATAAACGAATTCTTTCGATATTTTTATAAGAAGTAGATACAATACGTATAAGGCCGGATGAGTCATAGCAGAACATATTAAATTCCTAAGGTTAAGGGCTTAGAAGCGAATTTACAAAGAAGACATAGAAGGAGATCAATACTTCTGTTGGAAGCTTTGGATTGGAAGCTTGAAGAGATTTACCACTAAACACCAACACGCTTTTTTTGAACTGCTCGACGCACGTTTCGCTAACCATGTTAGCATCTGGTTTTAGAGTGCGATAAACGAATTCTTTCGATATTTTTATAAGAAGTAGATACAATACGTATAAGGCCGGATGAGTCATAGCAGAACATATTAAATTCCTAAGGTTAAGGGCTTAGAAGCGAATTTACACAGAACGCTAACCATGTTAGCATCTGGTTTTAGAGTGCGATAAACGAATTCTTTCGATATTTTTATAAGAAGTAGATACAATACGTATAAGGCCAGATGAGTCATAGCAGAACATATGAAATTCCTAAGGTTAAGGGCTTAGAAGCGAATTTACAAAGAAGACATAGAAGGAGATCAATTCTTCTGTTGGAAGCTTTGGCTTGGAAGCTTGAAGAGATTTACCACTAAACACCAACACGCTTTTTTTGAACTGCTCGACGCACGTTTCGCTAACCATGTTAGCATCTGGTTTTAAAGTGCGATAAACGAATTCTTTCGATATTTTTATAAGAAGTAGATACAATACGTATAAGGCCGGATGAGTCATAGCACAACATATTAAATTCCTAAGGTTAAGGGCTTAGAAGCGAATTTACAAAGAAGACATAGAAGGAGATCAATACTTCTGTTGGAAGCTTTGGCTTGGAAGCTTGAAGAGATTTACCACTAAACACCAACACGCTTTTTTTGAACTGCTCGACGCACGTTTCGCTAACCATGTTAGCATCTGGTTTTAGAGTGCGATAAACGAATTCTTTCGATATTTTTATAAGAAGTAGATACAATACGTATAAGGCCGGATGAGTCATAGCAGAACATATTAAATTCCTAAGGTTAAGGTGGGCAGGACTTGCCGTGCGCATAAGTGAGGAAAGGGCTTAGAAGCGAATTTACAAAGAAGACATAGAAGGAGATCAATTCTTCTGTTGGAAGCTTTGGCTTGGAAGCTTGAAGAGATTTACCACTAAACACCAACACGCTTTTTTCGAACTGCTCGACGCACGTTTCGCTAACCATGTTAGCATCTGGTTTTAGAGTGCGATAAACGAATTCTTTCGATATTTTTATAAGAAGTAGATACAATACGTATAAGGCCGGATGAGTCATAGCAGAACATATTAAATTCCTAAGGTTAAGGTGGGCAGGACTTGCCGTGCGCATAAGTGAGGAAAGGGCTTAGAAGCGAATTTACAAAGAAGACATAGAAGGAGATCAATACTTCTGTTGGAAGCTTTGGCTTGGAAGCTTGAAGAGATTTACCACTAAACACCAACACGCTTTTTTTGAACTGCTCGATGCACGTTTCGCTAACCATGTTAACATCATCAGGAAATGATTTAATCTAATTCTAAAACTAAGCTATGTTCTATTTATATGAAAACCATACCTAAAGAAGCGTGTAAAAATCATGAACCGTGAAGTGTACTAAGCCTTACATTAATAATTGAAAAAGTTGACTGAAAGGAAACGGTCCTTTATCTCGACTCATGATTTTCTTACATTTTTCCATTTGAATGCTTTCATATGCATCCAAAGCCCTATTATTATTAACACTTTTAATTAGTCTTAAATTACTAATATTTATACGATTAAATTAACATTTAAATTAAATAATGTACAACATGAATGTTGGTGCAATTTTCAAAGAAATATGTTCACAGCAGTAAATAGTAAACTTATTAAAAAAATGTCATCTTTAAATAAAAAAATTAAAAAACTCTTTAAAACATTAAAAAATTGAGCAGTTGAAAGAACATATTCCAGAGAATGGCATCAACATAGTAGAAAATCCTTCAACTCAGACGTTCGACAATCCAGAACTAGATATTTTAAATAAAGGCCTCAATTTTGCTTTGCCGGCATCCCGCAGTGCTTTGGAGGATATGGTAGCCGGTATTGAAACTGGTGTTAAACACTTACCGGAGTCTTCCAAGGCTTTCGTCAGAGAGTCATGGAATACCTTGAAATACCTTTCACATACCTTGAAATACCTGAGTTACTGGATTTAAACGGTTTTATAACAAGAGTGTTTCTGAGTACATCTCCCTAACAAGATTATGTATGAAGCAAAATTGTTTTAAGCTTAATAACAGGTTTTATGAACAACAAGAAGGAACGGCAATGGGCAATCCTCTGTCGCCGTTCTTAGCCAACTTATTTATGAGTAAATTTGAAATCGAGGCAAAAGATGAATTCAGTTACTTTCCGAAGGTATGGTTAAAATATGTGGATGACATTTTTGTCATTTTCGATTCGAAAAATGAAAATCAAGATGATTTTATTAAGAACCTAAATACTAAATCCCAAAATATAATATTCACGCATGAACTCGAAACAACGATAGTTTACCATTTCTGGATGTGTTAGTCAGTAGAAATAATAAAAATAAGTTAGATTTTGATATTTTCAGAAAAACCACCACCACTTCGAGATACATTCCTAATGATTCAAATCATAGCTTTCAAAATAAGATGGGTAGTTTAAATTTTATGGTAAATAGATTAATTAATTTTCCTTTAAATAAAGATAATTATAACAAAGAATAAAAATCAATTAGGGAGGTATGTGAAGTGAATGGTTATAATAAGAACATTGTAGATAAACTAATTAGAAAACATATGTTCAGAAAATTATTGAAAGAATCTTCGATTTTTAAAAAGGATCAGAACCCAAAGAAATTCATGGTAATACCATTTGATGCCAAATTTTGAAAAAAGTGGACATTAAGGTTTAAGGTGGTTAAGGGTATTAAGGTGGTTAAGGGTAATAAATTAAGAGAAGTTCTGGGTAATCCAAAGGATAAAGGAGAGCAACATGAAAAGTTGGGGATTTACGAAATTAGCTGTCAAGACTGTAATCGAAGGTATATTGGGTATATCGAAGGTATATTGGGAAGGTGTGTTAATAATAATAGGGCTTTGGATGCATATGAAAGCATTCAAACACGAAAATGTACACTCGTGCGTCGAGCAGTTCAAAAAAGCGTTTTGGTGTTTAGTGGTAAATCTGTTCAAGTTTAGTGTTTCACACCAAAGGTTCCAATAGAAGAATTGATATACGTTTGATGTAACTAAGAGGTCAGCGACCGATTTAATTATTGTTTATAAATGATTGCATCTAAAGATTGATTGCATCAAAAAAAAAAAATCTCTCTTTCTCTCTCTCTCTCTCTCTCTCTCTCTATATATATATATATATATATATATATATATATATATATATATATATATATATATATATATATATATATATATATATATATATCACTGGGTAAAATACAAAAATATACAAAAAAATATATTTACTTACTATCCTTACAGTATTATATAGATATTAATATAAATTATTATTTAGATTCGTGTTAAAAACGGGAGAAGACCTCCCGAAACCTTAACGTACAAAAGTTTGTATTTATTTGAAAAAAAAAAATTCGTCGTTAGGCAAATTTATTACAGAAAAAAATCACTGAGAAATTTGTCTGCGTTTTGTGTTTTGTTTTTTACCCAGCGATTCTTTATTTATATAAGGACAGATATGTTTGATATTTTTTTGAGTTTGAGATCGTGGCGAAAAACACAAAAAAGAGAAAAAATAACTGATTTAATATAATTAGATAGATCTTAGAGTTAAACTAACACAACATCATATCCATCACCCCCGCGCGTGTTCAATCAGATTATAACTTCCAAGAAACATTGGTGGAAGAGGATTGCTTTGTCTCAATATATTATACGATAGGCTTGTGAACAAACTACACGTACAGTATTTCTACCAAAAAATCACATCACCATTGCACACAATAATATGCTCAATAGATAGAAATTCACCCGAAATTATTCTCGGTGTCAATGAGACAAAGGTACAATGGATGGAGAGGAGTATACATGGGAGGTATCCTAATGTTATAATAAAAACGAATGTAGATGTTTCCACGGAATGGTTAAAAGGAGCGGTTTATTTGCAGACAGAAGGATTTATATTAATTAGCCATACAAGATAGTGTGATAGCGACCGGAACTATCAGAAATTTGTCGAAATAAGGCCGATACAGAGTGATACTTGCCAGTGATCCAGTGATATACTTGACATTGCCAGTGATATACTGAATAGTATTCTAGCGCCAAGAGAATACACTAAACGTCATAATGCAACTGTAGGAGGCAACATCCATCAAGAATTAGCTCTGGCTTGCAAATTAATAGACAAAAAATGCCACATTTCA
Organism: Cosmopolites sordidus; assembly: GCA_031761425.1. NCBI lineage: Eukaryota > Metazoa > Arthropoda > Insecta > Coleoptera > Curculionidae > Cosmopolites > Cosmopolites sordidus. The sequence goes on along the minus strand of JARFXV010001076.1, from coordinate 221,807 downwards.
AATATACACCTTTTCCAGTTCTTGTCCCAGTATTGGGACACATCAATTGATCTGATTTACGATGATTGACAAATGTAAAATGGTGTCTTATTTCGTAGACGTCTCTCATCCAAACGATCTTAACTTACATAAGAAAGAAAGGGAAAAAATCACCAAATATTATGATTTGTCCGAAGAATTTAAAAGAATTAGTAACATACAGTTCTGACAATTCCCATAATTATTTCGTGAACAGGACTAATAACGTCCGATATGCCAAAATACCTAAATACCATGGGCATTGGCGACAGCGTAAGAATTATGATAAATCTGCAAAAGTTTGTAATGTAATTCTTGAAATCTGTCCGATAGTGAGGAAAATACTCAATATCTCAAAATTAATTTATCCAAATTTCCAAAATATGAAATTAACGTCATTAAAACGCCCCTTTACCGTTCACGTCGTGAATGGTCAAGTACTCCACATTTGCTCTATACCCAAATGAAGATAAATGTTAAATAAAATAAACCCCTTCGTATAATTTTTTCAGTCACTTTCGCTCGGTTTGTTTACATGTCAACGAATAAATCCAAATAAATAATTCTACAAGAAAAAAGGCTTTTTAAAATTTAATTATAATAAATTGATTAATCATAAAGTTGCGCGTCGCAATACCAACGCCCAAAAATAAACAAAACTAAAGCGTAAAACAGACAACTGAACTTTAGCTCGCCGAATTTAGAGCCACTGCGCCTGACGCCGGGATTAGCTAGAGTCGCTCTTTCCTCGTGGATGACCGACTAACCTGAAACGACACGACCACTGGAAACGAAAAGTGTTGGGTCAGACTGATTTGAGTTTTTTGTTTTAATTTTGTTCAAAAACTTTTAACTGATTGACAAGAAACACCAATTAGACATCTATTGAAAACGTAACAAGAACTCGGTGATCTTGAATTTTTTTTCTATTGGAGGTTCATTTTGAGAATCATAATCGAACATTCTTTATTTCTTCGGTGTCTTGTTTGTTGAAATACTGGTGAAATTTCAGTTTCTTTCAGCAATTTCTTTCGCTATGATTACAGCTGATGCGTAGCCCAATATCCCTGTATTCCTTAACAAATTGACAATCGTTTTTTTTCTTTTCAGTTATCAAGAATAATACATTTTTCTTTTTTCCGTTTTTCTTTATAAGTCAGTAATACAATTTATTTTTTTATCAAAAATTAAATGAACACTTGGATTTTTAGGAGCCACATTAGCTGTGGTGTCTAAGGCGTCAGCCTTATGTTACGGCCGTTAATATGGAGCGGGTTCGAATCCCATACTAGGCAAAAAAAGTTTTTCTAAAATTCTTGTGAATGTTTCTAGGTAAGAGCGTAAAATCTGACAAGGAATCACCCCTCAGTCACGCAAGTTCGTGGCTGGGTAAGGCCGGATGTCTTCTGAGAGGTTTTCTACGTTGGTCACTCGCCAGTCGGTAGGCTTCTCGAGATACTTTCGGTTAAGCACAAAACCCAAGAGTTGATAGCCCGAGGGGGTGCAGCCGGGGTAGCTGATGACCGTGATTCGGAACCCACGTTAAGTTGTAGGTCCAGTCGCTAGATAGCCTTCTCAGTTGCTGATGCGCCTCTAACCCCAAAACTTTACTTTTACTTTTAGATTTTCCAATTTTGTTTTTCATTTTTATTCGGAGCAGCTCCGAAGTTCTCAAAAGGCGCCAAATCAAAATTTAATTTTTCGCTCGAAATTATTGTTTTGCATTTTGGCGCCTAGAGTTCTACCCCAGAGCCGCCGCTGTTTCTTTACACCAATCGACACGAGCCTTTTTTTGAGCGATTGCCAAATTATTCCAAATCCAACGCGCACAAATCTTTTTCGCGGCGAAATATTCATATAAAATCTTGTGGTCGCTTGTCATTTTAATGGCCAGGAATGGCTTAATTTCACGGTATGTCACATAACGATCTTGCGCGCACAGTGTCGATGTCGATGTTTTCTATGGCACAACAGCCGAGTTTGGACGACCTTCTTTAAATTCCTCCGTGAGCCAACGACGGCTACGATTGGATTCAATAAATCAGTGATATGCAGTGAATTTAAATGGATTTCATTGCCAAAAGCCGAAATGAGTTGATCGATGCAGTGTTGTTGAGATAATCCACGTCGAAACTCGTAGTAAATCATCGGGCGAAAATTCTCACGAGATTCAATTTTTTCACTGAGAAGAAATTTTCCTTATGACAAAATGTTCTGAGAACGTATACAGTCAACAATGTCAAACTTTACGATGTATATGTTAGATGGAGTCTAACAACACCATAGTTACCAATTCCTGATTCATAAATAGCAACTCCATTGAACTTATTTCTCTGGGGTTATGTGAAATAATTGGTTTACATCAATAAATCACACATACTCAGTGAGCTTAAAATCAACACTGTTTGTGTCATTGATCAAATAAATGCCCATTTATGTGGGAAAGTGATCAAAAATTAATATTTCATACTAGAATTTTATTAAATTAATTTACGTAAAATTATTTTTTAATAAAAATCTCATGAACCATTATTTGAAATAAAAATATCACGTTGATATACCGTTTTGTTTTTGTTCCAAATTAAAAATATATAGCTCTATTTTGATAACCCTTTATTAAGTGAAATTATTGTCAGTACTTGGTACAGTTCAGTTTTTAAAATTAAAAAAAAAAGAATTTTACATATACACACGCTATCGTACAATATCCTTTTCTTTCTCCATGTACCAATACATGTCCAACATCTGATATAATTTTAGCTATCATATTTTCATAGCATTTATTTTTCGATATCATTAACAACATCTCATCTAATTGTGATTTTGTAAAAAACATTTTTTTTTGTTAAATGTTAATTAAATCATCTCCTGATGATGCTAATATGGTTAGGTGCGTCGAGAACTTTAAAAACGTGATTTGGTGTTTAGTGGTAAATCTCTTTGAGGTTACTGGTAACAACCACTGATAGTACGTACGAGAAAACACTTTAACATAATGACGTCACGAACATGATTTTCTTTTAAATTTTATAAATTTGAAGTTATTTATAATTAATTGCAAACAATTTTTTTTATAAGTTTTTTGCATCGTGTTTATCAATATTATTTATGATAAAGTTTTAAAATAATGTACAAAAATGGATAATTATTTTGTATTCAGAATCTCAATCTAAATATTTTATTTTATTAGAATCCAGGTGTTAAAAGTCATTCACTCAACTGGTGTTTATTTCAGTGAGTTCAATTCATTCATACCTCAAAACCCTATAAATCTTTTCAGCGAAAAACAGACATTTAAAAATTTAATAATAGCAAATGGCATCGAACATCGCAATACTATCTAAAAATAAACAAAAACTGAGTGTAAGACAGATACGGAACTCGCCCAATTTAGAGCCACTGCGTCCGATGCTGGGATTAGCTAGAGTCGCGTTATCCTCGAGGACGGCGGACTCACCTAGAGCAGTTAGACTTAAATAGAAAAATAGCGGGACTCGTTTTTTTACATTTTCTGCTTTAATTCTGTCGAAAGATGAGTATGATTGTTTTGTTTTTGTTGATTACTTACTGATCATTATTATCATTTTCCTTCCTTTTCATTCTTTTTCCCAGCCAAGCTGGATTTTAAATAAAGTGCGAGCCATAGCCAAAACAACTTAATTCTTCCAAAAATTTGCGGGTGATGAGTGGTATTAAGGACTACCGCCCTCTGTATTTTTTTTTGAAACAGATTTTCTTCTAGCCCCAGAAATGTGATGTTATTTTTCAGATTCTTTGGTATAATGCGAATTGTTGAAATTATCAATGGTACAACATGGACCTGGTTCAACTTCCATATCCGTTTTATTTCTAACGTGAGGTCTGTATATTTTTGTACTTTTTCTTCAGCAGTCCTGTGGATGTTTTTTTTTTGGAACAGCTATGTTGATTAGGAATGCTGTTTTCTTCTTTTTGTCCAGCAATATAATATCTGGCCTATTACAGTGAACGGTTTTGTCGCTTATTATTGTTCGGTCGTAATATAATGTGAAACCGGCTGAATGTAGTACCGCCTCCGGGGTGTATTTATAATGCGTGTACACACGTAGCAAATCCCAAATCAAAAAAAGTATTCGCGAGGCGAACGAAATCCGCGACGCCAGATATATCAAACGCTCCGTACCCGTAAAATTAGCATTTAATACTAATTACCGATACGCTCGGTCGTAGGGAATCTAAGTCCAATTTTTACTCGTTGTTAAAAAAACAACATGTAAAAAAGAAATAATTTTATCTATATACTTGGAAACACTATGTTTGATCATTAATATAAGTGTATGATTTAAAATCCTAATATGTTTAATAAAACTAGGATCATAACTGACGCCCTATCTGACACAGACATCCTTTTATAGTTCCAGCCAAGCTTTTTCACAGGTTTTGTAGTGTATTATCATGATTTTTGGTATAGTTTTTTCGCTGCACCACATTGAATAAATATACTAAAATCTATTTACTACAACCAAACAATGGGGTTCACGGGGAAGGCGGGTGAGGTGCGGGCTGCCATGAGCCAATCCGTCGTCAGTCTTTTGTTTATCGCCTTCCGTCTACAGTGTCAATTTAGCGCGCTCGCTAACATCATGGCGCCGCCACGTATGAAGTGTTAACTGATGAGGAGATTGTGTGAGGACGATGAGCAAGATGAAGACAATAGCGTTGAAGTTCTAGCCACAAAATTATGTTTCTCCGTCGACTTAGAGACCGGGCTTTTGAAATGAAGTGCGAAAATTATAAACAGAAGAGTATTACAGACTTTTTCAAGAAGAATTAACTAATGTTTTATTTTAACTTACTGTTTTTCTTACATGGTTGTAATTTTAAACATGTACATTTTTGTCTTTATGCTTTAATTTAAAAATTGATTAATGAAACTAAGGTTAAACATGTGCTTTATTTCCATTAAATATGGCATACTATAATCCGGAAAGGGTCTTGTTTTTGCCTCTCCAGATTAACGATGCCCTACTGTAGTCGAAACCCGATGAGTAAATTCATTATTTAGTTCATTATTTAGGCTTATTGTTTGGATGTCGATACTTTTCTGTTTGAGTGGTCATGTCACTGGACGATTCCAGATTAGAATCTCGAACCGTGCACTCAAAGTGCTCTATTTTCGCATTCAATTCATTGGAAAACAATCGAACGTCGAATAGAAGTTTGCGATAGCGCCGGAAAATGTGAAATTATTTCCGGCTTGTAATTTGGGAACGATCACTAAGAGAAATGCGGAGCTCTCCAAAATAAATGTCGTTCTTTTTTTTTCTGTGTATGTGGATCGTTCGCAAATTTATCGGTTAAGTTTCAAATCGATCTGTCAATTAATTCGTACAAAAACGGCAGTTTAAAGTAAACGTAACAGTGTTATTTTTTATTTTAAAATGGAAAATATTGAAAATCGCGCAGTGATTAAATTATTTGTAAAAAAAGTTTAAAGGCAATGGAAATTTATAGTGAAATGGTAAATGTATTTGGGGAGTCTGCTCCTTCAAAAACAATGATTTGTAAGTGGGCAGATGAGTTTCAATGCAGTCGTACAAGCCTGGATAATGATCCTCGTTCTGGACGCCCAAATAGTTGCAAAAATTCGTTAAAAAAGAACTGGTTTAGCGAAGAAAAACATCATTTTTCATCAAGACAATGCACCGGATCACAGAGATGTTCTTGCAATGGCCAAATTGAAGGAGTTACACAACGAATTCTTGGAGCATCCGTCATATTCACCAAATTTGGATCCCTCTGACTTTCATATGTCTCAATGTCACCTCAAAAAATTTCTACATGCCAAGCGTTTTTCATCAAATGAAGAAGTTAAAGTAGAAACCAGAAAATAACTTTAGAGGTGGAATGAATTGAAGAATTGTTGGAAAAAATGTGAAAAACTTAAGGGAGAATATTCGGACGAATAAAGTAATTTTTTCAACTATAAATTTATTTTATAGTTTCTGCTTCGTGAACTTTTCTATTTAGACCAACGAGATTCCAACGTTTTAATTCCTTCAGCGTAATACGATTTGTCAAAGTCTGGCAAAACAAGTTGCAGTTTCAGTGAATCTTCATCCAGTGGGTAATTTATTCAGCCTTGAGAAGAGGAAGTAATCGTGGGGTGTCAAATCCAGCGTAACAACTCGAGACGCGTATGGAGTGGCATTATTGGGACAGGGGAGAGGCGAGTGCAGGGTTGTGGTGGAAGAACTCTTCCTTTTTGAACAGTTATAGACGTTTAGCATAAATAATAGCCTTAAGTTGGTCCAGTAATGAATCGTAATATTTCCCGGTAACGATCATGCCTTAAGAGCACCACGTCACTGTTCTCATCCACTGTTTGAACTGCAGTTTCGTCTCTGACGTGGAATGGTGAATCCATGTTTTATGTACTGTTATAAAATATCGATTAACTTCAGCAGAATCGTGTTTAAATAATTCTAAACATTCTCGAGAAGTGTTCGATCATCTGAATGTGTATTCAGTAAACTGTTAACACACCTACAAAACTTTACAATATCAGCACTTAATAACTTTTAAACTATGTTCTTTTTATAAGAGAACCCTAAATGCTAAGTAAAGAAAAAAAAAGGAAACAAGAAGATTTTTTTTTTAATAAATTTATTAAAAAAAATTTCAAAAACTCAAAATTGAGCAGCCGAAAGAATATATTCCAAAAAAGACCCTTAACACAGTAGAAATTCTTTTAACACAGACGTTCGACAATCCAGAACTAGATCTATTCAATAAAGACCTCAATTTTGCTTTGCCGGCATCCCGTAATGCTTTCGAGGATATGGTAGACGGTATTGAAGATGGTATTAAACACTTACAGGAGTCTTCCAAAGGTTTCGTCAGAGAATCATGTAAAAGCAAAATTGCAAAAAAATATTTCAAATATATTTTAAAATATGCATAAACCAGATTGTCAAGCGAGAGAATTGTTTATATTTAAAAGCTGATAAGGGAAATAAGGCTGTAGTAATCGACAAATCTGATTACTTTGAAAGAGTTGAAAAATTATTTCAAGACGGTCCATATAAACACACATCTACAGGAAAGTGACGTATCATCGTTGTTTCCGAGTGTCCCGATTCCACATACCTTGACATACCCAACGGAATTACACGAGTCAAATGGTTTTAATAACAATATTGTTTCTGAGTACATCTTAACAAAATTATGTATGAAGCAAAATTGTTTTCAGCTTAATAAACAGGTTTTACGAACAACAAGAAGGAACGGCAATGGACAATCCTCTGTCGCCGTTCTTAGCCAACTTAATTATGAGTAAATTTGAAACCGAGGTGAAAAATGACTTTAATTACTTTTCGAAGGGGAGCCACATTAGCTGTGGTGTCTAAGGCGTTAGCCTTACGTTTCGGCAGTTAATGTGGACCGGGTTCGAATCTCGTACTAGGCAAAAAAGTTTTTCCAAAATTCTTGTGAATGTTTCTAGGTAAGAGTGTAAAATCTGACAAAGAATCACCCCTCAGTCACGCCAGTTCGAGACTGGGTAAGGCCAGATGCCTTCTGAGAGGTTTTATACGTTGGTCACTCGCCAGTCGGTAGGCTTCTCGAGTTACTTTCGGTTAAGCACCAAACCAAGGGTTGATAGCCCGAGGGGGTTGCTGACCGGCGTTTTCGGTAGCTGATGACCGTGGTTCGGAACCCACGTTAAGCTGTAGGTCCAGTCGCTAAATAGCCTTCTCAGTTGCTGATGCGCCTCTAACTCCAAAACTTTACTTTACTTTTCCAAGGTATGGTTATGATATGTGGATGTCATTTTTGCAATTTTTGATTCAAAAAATTAAAACTTAGATGATTTTATTAAGAACTTAGAAAGAAGAAGAAGAAATAATAAATCCCAATAAATAATATTAACGTATGAAGTCGAAAACACCGATAGTTTAGTAGTCAGTAGAAATAATAAAAATAGGTTAGATTTTGATATTTTTTAGAAAAAGCACGAATACTTCGAGATACATACCTAACGATTCGAATCATAGCTTCCAAAATAAGATGACTAGTTTAAATTTTATGCTAAATAGATTGATCAATTTTTTAATAAAGATAATTATAACAAAGAATTAAAATGAATTAGGAAGGTATCCGAAGTGAACGGTTATAATAAGAACATTGTAGTTAAATTATTTAGAAAACATAAGTTTAGAAAATTATTGAAAGAAATTTCGACTATTCAAAAGGATCAGAAGAAATATAAATTCATGGTAATACCATTTGGTGTTCAATTAACACGAGGGCCAGACACCAAATTTTGCAAAAAATGTACATTAAAGTTGTGTGCAAATCATATAATAAATTAAGTCCTGGATAATCCAAAAGATAAAGTAGATCAAGATGGAAACTCGAGGATTTACGAAATTATCTGTCAACATTGCGATCGAAGGAATTGGGCAAACAAGATCCATATTAACGAGATATAAAGAATACATTGCATGTAATCGAACATGACCACAATATAGACATTAGACAATTTAAAATTGGTTAAAAGTGTAAATAACAATAGAGATTTGGTTGCATATTAAAGCATTCAAATAGAAAAATGTAAGAAAATCATGAACCGAGATAAAGGACCGATTCCTTTCAGTCAACTTTTTCAATTATTAATGTAAGGCTTAGTACACTTCACGGTTCATGATTTTTACACGCCTCGTTAGGTATGGTTTTCATATAAATAGAACATAGTTTAGTTTTAGAATTAGATTAAATAATCTCCTGATGATGCTAACATGGTTAGCGAAACGTGCATCGAGAAAAAAATAATTCGGCATTCGGAAGGTCCCAATAGAAGAATTGATATACATCTGTGTGTGAAGGGGAAAACTTTTCAAAATGAAAAAATAGTCCAAATATTCTTTAACCCTCCGTTGGTCGGGGCTACAAAACGAGTCATGTTGGTCGCGGTGATCTGACAGATTTGTTTTTAGAAAACTCGACAAATTTTGAACTTTTTAGTCCTTATATGATAGACCAAAGGATTTTAAACAATCAACAATTAACAAACAGTAAAAAGAAAACGATGTAAAAGAATTTTCCTGAATTAATTAAAATTGTTTGTCGTTTAAGGATTTCAGGTCATTATTCGCCATCACTTTAAGTTGAATTAAAGGCCACCTGCCAATTTGGCCTCTCATTCTACAATGTTTCAAGCAACGTGGATTCTTACATACGTGGCAATTATATTTTGTGAGGCCTCCTTTTACCTAATTTGCAGGGTAAATAGTCAAACCTTTTTTTGGTTCTCTGTTTGTACTTCGTTTGAATTGGGGGTATCTTCGTCATCATAACGCCGTTTTAGACCTCCCGATATGTGAGGCTGTCCAGTTTATGTCTGTGCAGGTGGTCTTGCATAAGTGAAACTGTAAGTTGGCGTAAAAATCTTCTCCTGTTTGTCACTTTATTTTTATTGTCCGTGAACAAAAATTGACCCTTAATTCCTGCCGTGTTCATCACCGAGAAGAAAACTACCATAGGCCAACCTTCTGTAGACCTAGGAACATCATATATTCACATCACATCATATTTGATCTGTAATATCCACTCCGCATTTTGATCTCCATCTATGTCAGTTTCGGAACCAGACTCTTCTTCATCACTGTACACAATATTTTCTTCACTTTGTACAATATTTTCTTCCCCACACACATTCAGCATACAAATGATCTTATCTGCATGAGCTTCATTTTCCAAAGAGAACACTTCTTCCAGAGCAGGTAACACAGACAAAATCGGATCCCGCGGTGATCTGCGGGATCCGATGCCTTTTTAGCACGGTTTTATTAGCTTCACTTGTATGGAATCTATGGAATCGAATCTTTGAACGTCCTTTTCACCTACTTCAAAACGTCAAATCAAATTGAAACTTTGCACACTTATGAAGGACTGATAACAATACAATAACTTAATAAGTTCATCCCATTATTCCGAACAGGATCATCAGGATGAAGGATTTGCTTTTAGTGAGGGAGACTGAGACACGGTTACAACGGCCAAAGAAGGCGGTTCGTTATTATTAAAAAATAAATAATACTTTAAAAAACTAAAAAAAAATGCTAAAAAATGAGAAATAAATTATAGTTTAAAAAACGTATCGTATTAATAATGACAAAGTGATAAACGAAAAAATTACTGTGTCATTGTAAAAAACGGTGGGGTGTTTTGTACCATATTTTCATACTAACTGTACTTATACAAACGGTACTTGACACAATGATACATTAACTTTCTCATTCATCTCTTTATTCTTAAACTAAAAATTATTTTTTACTATTTAGTTCGGTTTACCATTAAAGCGTGTTTTTTAGTTTTATTAAACTATAATTTATTTACTCTCACAAACAAAAAATACTATGGTAGGATATATTCTTATATATATATATATATATATATATATATATATATATATATATATATATATATATATATATATATATATATATATATATATATATATCATCATCATCATCATCATCATCATCATCATCAGCCCGTATCGATCCACTGCAGTATGAAGGCCTCTTCAGCATGCTTCCAACCTTCACGGTCCTGGGCTTTCCTCTGCCACTCGGGTCCAATATACTTAACGATGTCATCAGTCCATCGTGCTTTCGGTCTTCTTCGTGGACGTTTGCGATCAAGCGGTATCCACTCCAGGATTGCCTTGGTCCATCTGTCGTCCCATCGCCTCGCTATATGGCCTGCCCATCTCCATTTCAACTGTTTTACTCTTCCAATGATGTCACAGACTTTTGTTTGTTCCCTGATCCATGCGCAGGACTTTCTGTCTCGTCTTGTAATGCCAAGCATACATCTTTCCATTCCCCTCTGTGCCACCCGAAGTTTTTGAATTGATTGCGATGTGAGTGTCCAGGTTTCACTTCCGTATGTCATAACGGGTAGAACGCACTGATCGAATACTTTTCTTTTCAGGCAAAGTGGGAGTCTGCTCTTAAACACTATGTTGAGCCTACCAAATGCCTGCCAGCCACATTTAACACGCCGTTCCACCTCCCTATATATATGTATATATATATATATATATATATATATATATATATATATATATATATATATATATATATATATATATATATATATATATATATCTATATATCTATCTATCTATCTCAGTCGCGATGATCTGGTAGATGAAAAGTACAAATTTCTGACCTGCAATATACCTGGCAAACGCGAAACATTACTGTCTCACTCTACTAAATAGTTAGGAAGCTACTAGAACTGTGAACTCATAATTGCCATGTCATAATTCTGCAAAACAAAATATCCCTTTCTGATGGATCTGAAAGGGGATGAGGAGAAAAAGTTTTTGTATTACCCCCGTATATAACTTATAAAAATTATAACTTTTTTCTTACTTTTCTCGAATAGATTTAATTAAATTAATTTTTAAAAGGGAAAATACTCTCAATGTCAGTATAACCCCCAAACTTAAAGTTGCTTCCGGTTCACTTTTTTCACCCCTACGAGCATAAGCGTTCTCGCCGCACCAGAGGCTCGATCCTGCTGACGTCACGGGCGGATGCTGCAGAATGTAGTAACGATCGTATGGCAACGCCCACGTCCCGGAGTCAGGCTGACGTTAGTCGTCTCAAGCCCCTCGCCGAAACCTGTTGTTGTCTCGGCACACTCCCTATAATTAGCCTCTCTCGTCCTTTTCCCCCCTTTCTTCCTCGTCCATCGAAAATGTTTACCCTTAACATTGGCGGGCAACGTTACCATCATTAAATCGCGGTCGTCATCGTTGACGGAAAGAAAAAAATGGTGACTTTGTTGAGAATCGTGAGTGGCAGAAGGAGTCTGCCTCCACCCCGCTTCTCTACGGGGTTTCTGATGGTGGCCGTGTTCGTCCCCCTTTGTTGCATCTTCGACATAACGGGGTTTTTCGTTTACGTGAATTATTTCGCGAGGAAATCGGTTGAAAAATAAATGGGTAGTGGTTTTTTGTCGGTAAGATGGTGAACGAAACGGTTTGTTAAGGTCACCTCAAAGACCTTGAAGGTTTCTTGTTTACATTAACCACACATAGGACGTTTTTTATCACAAAACAATAAAGAGAATTAATATAAGACCGGTAAACTAGTGATAAATATTAATTCAAATATTTATAAACATATCTGAAGTAATGTAAATGCAAAATATTTTAAAACCTAGGCTAGCCTAATAATTTAGACATTTTTCTATACTTTTTCAGTGTGAATATACAGTCTAATTAACTGTAAACTAATTACAATTATCAATAACAAATCATTATAACATTACCTAGCCAAATATTATTTATGTAGCTTTCGAATAAACAATATAACTATTGCGATGAAGGAATACTAGTTGTCCAGATATTTTTTATCGTTAAAAATTCTTTTAAGATATAAATATACTAAGATAATTGAAAAATCAGCAGAGCGGATAATGATAAAACAAGTCTATAGTTGAAAAAATTATTTTATTCTTCCGTATATTCTCCCTTAAGCTCAAAACATTTTTTTCCAGCGGTTCTCCAGTTCATATATTCCATCTCTGAAGTGATTTTCTGGAAGTCCTTCACAATACTTATCTACGGCTGCTATAACTTCTGCATTTGCCACGTAGGCATTTTTTAAGGTTTGGGAACTGATGAAAGTTAGACAGGGGGCAGATCTGGTAAATAAGGTGGATGCTCCTACAAATTGTAGTGTAACTCCTTCAATTTGGCCATTGTAAAAACACCTCTGTGACCCGGTGCATTGCCTTGATGAAAAATTATTTTTTCTTCCCTAAACCAGGTTTTTTCTCACAAATTTTTACACTCAATTGATCCAAAACGTTTGTGTAATACTGTCCTGTTATTGTTTTACCGGTTTGAAGGTAGTGAAATATCAAAATGTCTTTTGCATCCCAAAAAAATTGATGCCATAAGCTTTTTGGTCGATTCTGACCACTTTGGTTACTTCGGAGTTGAACAATTGAACAATTAAATTGTTAGATTATTAAAGCATGTAGTTTCTTATATATCAAACTTATTTCAAGGCCTTAGTATTAGGCTATAATTTGGACCTATTGGCTTATAATAGGTGCTTCGGCGCGCGAAATATGGCGTTACTTTACGTTACGTTTACGTTTTCGTAAAGACTAAAGTAATTTTTTCAACAATAAACTTTTATCATTTCAGTCGATTTCTATTGACTTTTTCATCTAGTTTTTGCCTAATTTTTGTCTCTGTCAGATTTGACGAGTTTTTCTAGGTGAATTGTTTCATTCTTTGTGTTGTTGTTTTTAAAAGTGCTTGCCCAAAAGAATCTTCCTATTGATTAGCCTAATATCTGTCATACCGCTTTCCATTTACTGTGAGTCAGTTTAAACGTGTATGATCGAGAGAGATTTTTTTTAAATATTACTAATGTTTAACCCTCAACAGAAGCACTTCGCCCGATTCAGAAGCACATGGGTATGCCATATGTTTTTGATTATTATCTTTTGATTAAATTATCCAATTTAATTTTTTTTTATTTAAATCTCAATCAGTATAGAAAAAGACTATATCTATAGAATGCTCCAATAAATGTTCCAAAAATAAATAATAGTATTCCTAATACCATCGAAAAAATCCGCTAAAATAAAAAAAATGTTAAAATGAGGTGTTTTATTCACACTATCATATCTAAGCGAAATTATCTGATAAAAACTTTCTTCCTACGACGTTTAAAGGGGGACTTAATGTACTTTCAGATAGTTATTACATTACTTTAACTTTATTTTAAAAAATATATTTATTTAGTTAGGTAAAGTTTACTGGTTTTAAAATAATAATGCTTAGTTAACCATATAAACTTATTGATTTTTTATTAATACAAACACTTAATGTATTTAACTACACTTATTTACACTTAAATTGCACTACTAAACTTACATTATAAATGTATTAATGCTACAAAATATTAAGAAGATAATTGACTGCTACATTCTACATAAATTTTAGCTGTATGTTCTTTACACATAGGATTATCACCTCTTGAACATTTATAACATGTTTTTCGGTCTAATGAACTCGGACAATATCCACAACGTTTATATTTTTCTACTTTATTTTCAGCCAATAAATCTCTAGGATCTTGGGTTTCAGGTAAATCTTGAGCATTTAAGAAAGCTTCTATTTGTGAGCGTAATGGCCAAGCTCTTCGAAAACCGATTCGGTCTCGGTTTCACTCTGTCGTCGAAAATATCAGCTGCCTCATATAACGCTTCTTCTTCAGACGTTCAGTATGAGAACACGAAAGAAACCGATAAATGTTAAAAAAAAAAAATTAAAGTTTTCGATAAAAATACTATAGAAAATATAATGTTTATGATTTACTTACCACAAACTGTGTCAAGATCGAAAAAACACCATTTGTGGAAAAAGGTTAAATGTTATTTAAATAAATTGATAAAACATTGACAGAACTACAGCACTGGGTGGCGTATTCACATCTTCAGATGGCTATTGCGATAAATCTGTAGTGGGGACAGTTACATTTTTTCCAAAGTCATCTCCACAACGTGACCATTTATAAAGGAAAAACACATTGAATTCACCACTGGATATCCCTTAATCAGTGCTTCTCTTGAGGGTTTTAAATTTGTTGCCTATTTGCAATTTGATATATATATATATATATATATATATATATATATATATATATATATATATATATATATATATATATCAAAGCCAATAGGGTGCTTAAAACGGCGGCTTCAATAGCACCAGTGAGACCATTAATTTAATAAAATAAAAACGCCGGACAATGAAGAATGCAGACAGTCCTTTTGGCAGGGTCGAGTACGTTGAGTTTTGCAAAACTATTAGAAAACGAATTTGAGAGGATACGCGCCGATTCAACATGCAGCTTGTACAAAAGACTCTGGAAGAAAACAGGGGGATTAACAAAGCTAAGCAGAAGCTAAGAAAAAAAAGGAAATGTTATAGGTTGTCCGAAGATTTTATTCAAAGTTATATGAGGACCAGAATCAAGCAAGAACAGCAATTCCCACTGAAGAGCAGGTGCCTGATATCCTGGTGGAGGAAGTGACAAAGGCTTTGGAAGTTGTCGATCACTATATATATATCTTGGGCAGAGGGTTTCAATGGAAGGGGATACCGTCCGGGAGGTGGAACGACGCGTTAAATGTGGCTGGCAGGCATTTGGCAGGCTCAACATAGTGTTTAAGAGCAAACTACCACTTTGCCTGAAAAGCAAAGTCTTTGATGTCCTGCCCGTTATGACATACGAATGTGAGACTTGGACACCCTCATCACAATCAGTTCAAAAACTTCGAGTAGCACAGAGGGGAACGAAGAGATGTAAGCTTGGCATTACTAGACGGGATAGAAAGACTTGTACATGGATCAGAGAACAAACGAAAGTGAGTGACATCATTGGAAGAATAAAGCAATTGAAATGGAAGTGGGCAGGCCATGTAGCGAGGCGATGGGACGAAAAGATGGACCAGGGTGGTCCTAGACTGGATACCGCTTGATCGCAAACGTCCACGAAGAAGACCGAAAACACGATGGACTGATGATATTAAATATATTTGACCCGAATGGCAGAGGAGAGCTCAGGACCGCGAGAGTTGGAAACATGCTGAAGATGCCTTCATCCTGCAGTGGATTAATACGGGTCGATGATTATATATATATATATATATATATATATATATATATATATATATATATATATATATATATATATATATATATATATATATATATATATATATATATATATATATATATATATGCAATTGGCAACGTAGCATATTGTTAGGAAAATTCAGTTTTTTGTTTCACTGTCCTCTTAAAATATTATTTGAAAATAAAATGTAATATTTTTATAGTCATTTTTCTTACAAAGAAAAAATGAAAAATTACACATCAATGTCGTTTAAAGTCAGAGCTGAAATGACTAGCACATTTTCTTTCAAATACTGTGACGAATTGTTGTCGAAATTTGTCTATATAGCCCAACCATGTCTATATAGTTAAATTGAGATAATAATTTAAAACTGTTCTCTTTTGAAGTTTCATCATTTAAAATATTTTGGAACTCTAATTTCTTCCATAATCTTTTTTTTTTGCTTTGACATAATTGATTGTTTAAAAAAAATCTTTTTTTAGGTATTTTAAATATATTAGCTAGATATCGTAAAATTCTAAACATTTTCTACATTTTTTAAAATAACCATAAACCATTAAAGACACATTATCCCGCTATTTGATGGGGTGCTTTAAAAGTTTATGGTGCGTGGAACCGAAAGGCGACCGTAAAAATAAAGGAAAATGAAATAAATTCCCGTGAAATATTATCCTTTTTTTTTGTCCTGTTTTTTGCCGAACTTTCTGGATCCGATGTCAAAGGAAAAAGTAATACGAAACCTTAAGAAAAAAGGATTTTCCCTTCAACGAAAAAAAACTTTCTATTTTTATATTAATCAATTTCCTGTTATACGAGGGTTGCTATTTATATATCCGGAATTGGTAACAATGGGGTTGCTAGGCGCCATCTGACATAAACAGGGTCCGGTAGGGAGGTGTTTTTTGAAAAAATTTACAGACTTTTATTTTATCCTGATTATCTCACAGCGATTATAGGTAATGTATGACACAGCTTCCAATTTCCACTGCACCGTTCTCGTTCCAGATATAATAGTCAACATTTTTTGCACTTATAGTAAAATTGAAACAGTTAACTTTCCTTTTATAATAAAATGAAAAATGTTACGTTTTGGTAATGATAGTACTGCTTGTAAATCGTACATCGGTAATACTACCGTTATTTATCATTATTCTTCTCTTGTCGAGAAAGCTGCTTTTCTTTCAAATGTAGATTATAAAAAGTAAAGTTTTGGGGTTAGAGGAGCATCAGCAACTGAGAAGGCTATTTAGCGACTGGACCTACAGTTTAACGTGGGTTCCGAACCACGGTCATCAGCTACCGAAAACCCCGGTCAGCACCCCCCTCGGGCTATCAACCCTTGGTTCTGTGCTTAACTGAAAGTATCTCGAGAAGCCTACCGATTGGCGAGTGACCAACGTAGAAAACCCCTCAGAAGGCATCCGGCCTTACCCAGCCTCGAACTGGCGTGACTGAGGGGTGATTCCTTGTCAGATTTTACACTCTTACCTAGAAACATTCACAAGAATTTTAGAAAAACTTTTTGCCTAGTACGGGATTCGAACCCGCTCCACATTAACTGCCGTTACGTAAGGCTGACACCTTAAACACCACAGCTAATGTGGTTCCTGTAGATTATAAGTCTTCATCTGCATTTTTATATCCACAGAGATCACACTGATCTTTCTTCAGAGCATAAAAAGAAATAGTAAGCTCAGCATTGAATATGCGATTAAACATACCAGAATTTGCCATTGGTAAATGATCTCACGTTCTTCCTTATAATCTCTGTACAAATCAGCTAAACTCTTTCCCCCTTCAATATATTCACGAGTCGTTTGCGTTTTTAAATAATGCGATTCTATTTGGGATATTGCGTTTATACATGTCTTACACTATCTTTAATTTCCGGATCAACAGTGGGTTGTTTTCCATGTTTACCCCGTTTATTTATCGGTTTTCTTCATGACAGTTGTACGAATAGGTCTATCATGTATATCGACTGTTGCCTTAAAGAATGTCTTCTATACTCTAACGCGATTGTTGTTTACGTTAAAATAAAATGCTGGACCAGCACAAAAAAAAATGCATTACTTTCCGCACACACCCGGTACCTTGTTTGAAACCTCCCAGATGCAATTAATTTGAAACTAATAAAATTCACCAGTGATTTTTCAATGAATATTCTTCTCTTACCTGCTCCACTACTTTTAGACCATCTCCAGTAAAATAATTCACGTGTTTTACTAAACAATCTCGTTCCATGAATTCCGATCGATACGGGGGGGGGGGGGGGGGGGGTCCACACATCGTCAGGAAATTAAATAAATTCCCCATCAGAATCAGGATGTTTGAAAATATTTGTGAGAATTATAAAAATAAGCGCGTGGGTAGGACTCGATAATTTTAGTTTTCCGATATTATTTTGCGTGTTTTCGTCTAGGTAGTATACAACGAATCTCTCGAAAACGAACAACGCTTAAAGATAAGATGCAACAAACGTAGATATAGAATTAAATCGTTGAAAAGTTACTATGAACGCGGGTGTTGGGTTTTTGGTGAAGACGTTCACTCCCGGCGGGCGTCGAAGAAGACGCTGCGAAAAACAACAACCTAAGTTGGAACTTCCTGACCCCAGTCAGAGTCATCCTGATGTTGTACCGTATTGGGACACGGCTGTACCCATCACTCCCCCAGCTATGTTCCTACCCCCTGGGTACAAGAAAGGCTCTTCGTTTCGTAAGAAAAAGGGTAAGATTATCTGAATGAAGAAGCATACATTCTTTACCCAATATTTTCTAGACAATATCTGTAATAGTAGTAGTAGAAGAGATTAAACTTAATTTATTCAAAGTCGATCAAATATTAAACCTCTGATCTGTTGAAGACTTAACCGAAAGAGATTTTTTGTAAGACAAACAAATATATTTTTTCAGGCTTTGGATACGCGTTTCATTGACCATGTTAGCATCATCAGGAGATATTTTAACTCCTTAACTTCGACATGATATTTTCATAGGTTTCTTGTATTTTGAGGATAAAAAATATACAGTATGGCCTATACATTAGCTGTTCTAATTATAGAATCTATAAAAACTCCATATTCAAATAATTTTACTTTATATATATAAATATATATATATATATATATATATATATATATATATATATATATATATATATATATATATATATATATATATATATATATATATATATATATATATATATATATCTTGGGCAGAGGGGTTTCATTGGAAGGGGGTACCGTCCTGGAGGTGGAACAAGGCGTCAGATGTGGCTGGCAGGCATTTGGTAGGCTCAATATAGAGTTTAAGAGCAAACTACCACTTTGGCTGAAAAGAAAATCCTTTGATCAATGTGTCCTACCCGTTATGACATACGAAAGTGAGATAGAAAGAACTGCATATGGATCAAAGAACAAACGAAAGTGAGTGACATCATTGGAAGAATGAAACAATTGAAATGGAAGTGGGCAGGCCATGTAGCGAGACGATGGAACGAAACATGGACCAGTGCGGTCCTGGCCTGGATACCGCTTGATCGCAAACGTCCCCGGAGAAGACCTAAAACACGATGGTATATATATGTATATATATGTATATATATGTATATATATATATATATATATATATATATATATATATATATATATATATATATATATATATATATATATATATATATATATATATATATATATATATATATATATATATATATATATATATATATATATATATATATATATATATATATATATATATATATATATATATATATATATATATATATATATATATATATATATATATATATATATATATATATATATATATATATATATATATATCTTTATTATTATTATTCACGTATGGGCCCTGGTGGACCACGCGAAGTACAATTAGAGGCGTTTGTTGTTGTTAGCCTTCCTTTGAGCCCATACTAATTTCATTCTTTCGCTATGAGCTTTTTTCCTTTCGTCAGACCAAGTTGTTCCAGTCTTCCTACATTTTTCTCTCTGGCCAACCTTCCAAACGTTAACCTTGTGTCTGAAACAACCTCTATCCTGAATTTCACTTTGTGTAATATTTGCTGATCTTAGGTCCTCTTTAAATGCCGCAATCCATTTAATTATTTCTACTTTAGCTCTACTCCTGTTTTCATAAAATTCGACTACTTGTCTAGTTAGCCTACTCGGATTCTTCCGTTTGATGTGTCCGTAAAACTTAAGTCTTCTTTTTCTCATATCGCTATGTATATCTGTGTATTGTTTGATTTCTTGGTTTTCTCGAAGTCGGTATGTTGTGCTATTTATTTGTTTGGGGCCTAGGATTTTTCTTATGATTTTTCTTTCCTTCTTTTCAATGTCCTGGATGTCCCTCTTTCTATTCAAAATGATATCATCTGAAGCTCCCCTTTCTCCTTTTTCCTCCTCGTTTTTTCCCTTCTTCCGTTGGCGCGCTGTCCCATTTTCCGGGTTTCATCGCCCTAATTGCTTCTGTTTTTCATATTCGGCTGTTGATTGCCAGTGAATTCTCGATTAAATTGGATGTCACCCCCATGCTTGTGTCGTCAGGGTTGACTTTTAAATTTAACGAATGTGGCAGTATTTAATCTAGCTCTTTATTTACATTGAATGAGTATATATATATATATATATATATATATATATATATATATATATATATATATATATATATATACATACAGTTTTTTTTCTTTGGTCTGCGTCCAATGAGACAACAGTAGTCAAGAATTATACACCCACCCCCGAGCGTTGAATTTCCAATCTTATGTGGAATGCACAACAACCTGCCTCTCCGCTAGAATGAGCATTCGTTATTTGCTTAACCGAGAGCGAGCCTCACCCATCCCTTACATTGGAGAGCACATGTTTCGTTTGTTGGTGATGAGAGTTTGGCGAGAGAGCATATGTCGGTACCCTGATGAGGCTAACCACCAACAGACGACACATGTGCCCTTCAATGTAAGGAATGTGTGGGGCTCCTGTGGGTTTCTGATAAAATGTGATCATCCTAAGCTGTACATATTGAAGACCTTATCAAAGAAAAGAAGGAATAACGAACATATCATTAATACAATATTTGCAGGCAAATAAATTTAGCCCTTGATACAAAAAGAGTAGATAAGGTTATGTAACTATTACGTAAAAGGTTTGACGGTTTAATTTCCTTGTGGAGCATTTGATGAAATTGAAGCAATTTCAAGGATGGAAACTTTTATTCGCCAAACAAATTAACTAAAAGCTTTTACGTAACGATCCCTCGTTTGATCTCATAACCCGGAACTCTTCTACATTACAGCAATTTTCCACTGTACCGATGATTTTGCCCTAATGAATGAACGATCTTTTTTTTTTTTAATAGCGGGATAAAATTTTATGTCAGTAGCGTGGTAAATGCGAGTGTTGTAAAGTTTAAAGTGGTGTTATTTATAGCTGATGAAAATACCATAGACTTATATGACTGAAACTGGGTTATGAATGGATCCAAGTTCGTTGCTTTTATTTTAGGATTCAGGGTCAAAATATATAGTGAATAGTTCTATACATTGGAAAACATGCGTGTGTGTGTACATACACTCACATAGAAATTTTTAAAAATTTCAATATAATCAAGTTATATTATTATAATTTTTATTTGTTACCGTAACTGGGGGTTACATTGGTAGATTTTTAATGTTTTTCAAACTTTTTGAAACAGTTATTATTCGCAACGCTAAGCCCTCCAAAGAAAAACATCTCCAGTGAAGAACTCCGAGCCTTATATGATCTCCGCAAAAACAAAACAATCTTAGTCCTTCCAGCCGACTGTGGTTCTCAATTCCGAAGATTACCACCAAAAAATGCTCAAGCTGTTAGACGATCCATCGTATAAAGTCATAACCAGCGATCCTACAACGTATTTGGAAAAAAACTACTAAAGCTGCAATAAAGTCATCTCTGTTGGACAATGAAACGAAGATCATTCCTAGGGAAAAATCTTTAAGGTGCCCAAAATTATACGGTCTCCCGAAAGTTCACAAAACGGGAGTTCCATTGGCTCTGCCACTCAAGCCCTGGCCTCCTTACTCCAGCCTCGTGTAAAAAAAGCCGCATCATATGTGAAGAACTCCCAACATTTCATTGAAATTATCAAAGACATCCGGCTAGAAGCAAACGACTTATTAGTCAGTTTTGACGTCACTTCCATGTTCACGCAAGTGCCGGTTACCGGTCCCTGTCGATAATAAAGATGAGGTACAAGCTGCCTGAACATGTCATCAGGCTTTCGCACCACTGCCTTGCAAACACCTACTTCATCTACACAGGTAAAAAATACAAATCAATTGAAGGCGCATCGATGGGCTCCCCACTCTCTCCAGCGTTGGCCAATTTATATATGGAAGACGTCGAAACCTGAGCACTGCAAACGTGTATACATAAAACGATAATATGGTTACGTTATATTAACGATACGTTTGTTGTGTGGAGCGGATAATCTGAACAAATTCCTGGAACACCTGAACCAAATCCATCCAAAAATCAAGTTCACGATGGAAAAAGAAACAGAAAAAGAACTTTCATTCTTAGATGTGTTAATAAAAAGGAAACGAGATGGTGGCTTATCACACACAGTTTATGGAAAATCGACACACACTAACAGATACCTTAATGCCAGCTCACACCACCATCCGGCTCAGCTATTCGCCGTTGCAAAATATTTGGCCTATCGATCGCAAACTCTAACGAATAAGGAACACTATCAACAAGAAATAAATATTCTGCAAAAGGTCCTGGCAACTAACGGATATCAACAAAAAACTATCCGACGGGCGCTCAATCCGACAAACAAACAACAAGAAACAGAGAAAAAGACATACACAAACAAAGCCTTTCTACCATATATCACGGACAAGACTGGAAAACTTCTAAGGAGGCATGACACTGAAACTAATTCACCACCGACAGGAAAATCAAAGACATTCTTCCAATCGCCAAAGACAAAATTCCCTTAGAAGACCAAGGCGTGTATGAAATTCCGTGTCAGGACTGTAACCTGTCATACATAGGCCAAACAAATAGAAAAAATAAGCGCCAGACGGGACGAGCATATTAACGCCGTCAAGCAGAAAAGCACCACTTCCTCTCTAGCCCAGCATGTGCTCAACACCGGACACAAAATTAATTTTGGGAAAACAAAAACCTTATCGAGAAATGAAAATTTCTCCGTCAGAGTTATTAAAGATGTCCTAGAAACAGAAAAAAGGTCCAACAACCTAAACAGCCGAGATGATAGTCAAAGATTACCACATGCTTGGAAACACATTTTATCGGACTTCCCAGTAAAATCAACAGAGAGCCCGAGACAACGAGATCGTTCTCCATCCATGCAAGCCGTGCTACTGACAACGGTTCCGCAAACACGTAGCCAAACATGGGCTCTCATTGGCCGGAATCAGCCGACCAATAACGTCGCTCCGTCAACACATAAAACCGGACGCGACCGACCGACCAGCAACATTTGTCGTCGAAACACCATCGAGTAAACGTTTCGAAAATGATGGATGAGATTCAGATAACACGGGATACCCGAGAAAGTACCATTACATATATATATATATATATATATATATATATATATATATATATATATATATATATATATATATATATATATATAATAAAAAAAAACCACTTCTCAACGAAAGTTCATGTCGAACCACCCACTTGGACTATTTGCATTGATTGTTCCTCTAGGTCCGCCAGAAGTCCAATTATCATATAAGTTTATGGCTTTGTAGACAACCATTGGTGGAGGGAGGTCGTCGTTAGCATTTCCACAAACCATGATGCTAATGAGTGATGCTGTACGAGAATGTCCTTGCACTCTTTCAACTCTTTTACTACCTCGCGGTAGCAAGACTTTTCTACTTTCAGGGTCATCAGTTATGTTGGTTCAATCATAATTATACAGAGAGGAGTAGTGACATTCAAAAAGTGGGGTTTAATGTTTTCAAAAAAACTCTGATGTTAGATGCTGTTCTGATAGAGAGAATATTCAGACGCATGATATTCACGATATAATCGGGTCCTGGTATTTATTTTTTTTAATTGTTTAATAGTCCTAGTTTATCCAGACATGTTTGTATTATACCCAAATCTCGAGATAAAACAGTTTACGATGAGTAATAATTCTTAGTTTTTTCTTAAAAAAAACACATTTAATTTGGAAGAAAGTTAAAAACTGATCTATTCAAAGTATAATTTTCGTTTTTTCCATCTCCCTGGCAATTTTTGGATGTCCTTCTAGAAAAATCGTCTTTTGAGGTGGTGCAATCGTCAAGCCATTATTCGACATCTCCGTAATTGTTGAACTGTTTCAAGTGCGTGAGGCATCGAAGAAAACAAGTGGTCGTGGGAAACGGTCAAGTATAGTGAATACGGCCGGTGGGGCAAGAGTTTCCAGCCAAGTGCAGAAATGATGTCTCTGGCAGCTTTCGCTGTGGGATGGGGCGTTGTCGTGCTTCAAAATCATTTTTCTGTTTCTTGTGGTCCATTCTGGTCGCTTTGCGATCTATGCATGGTTTTAGAAGCTCATCGTACACAACACCCTTGTGACCCCACCAAATGCACAGCATTGTCTTCTTTCCAAAGCGATTTGATCTTGCGGTCGATGTTGATGGTTCTCCTGAGTCAACCCATGATTTTTTGCTTTTTGGATTCTCGAAATATATCCATTTTTCGTCTCCAGTCACGATCCGAAGTAAAATAGTTGTTCTTTCATGTCGATAAAGGAAAACTTCGCACACCGTTTTTCACTTTTCCATCTGTCTGTCGTTCAACTGATGGGGTATCATTTTCCTGCATTCTATCTTTCCCATGGCATGCAGATGATCACAAATGGTGCGGCGACCAATATTTAACCTTCAATTTTTTTCGATTGACCTCGGCGTTTTTTGTCTTTCAAGCTGAAATTACCACTTTTGAATCGCCTAAATCAACCGCGTTGGGACATTGACCCCATAAGTTTCCGCTTCCAACTAAGTTCCAACTCGCGATTTTGTTTTGATTGTACAATAAAAGCAGTACGTCGCAAGTGATCTTTATTTCGCCCGAGACTGGACTTGTTTAACATACGAAAAAATATGACGCTAACTCGAAATCATTTAAACATCAATGCCGTTTTGAAACGTACTGTCGCAGCTACAAAATGACATAAGAGCTGAGCCTGTGAACAGACCCTAGTTTCCAATGCCAACTCTTAAAAAAAATTAAAATTATGAACTGTCACACTTGGTTTTTTACTCTAATTTAGCAACGGTTAGTTAGGGCCATGTTGTATTTGTGTCCCAGCCAAAGGGGCTTAGTCAACCAATAATACAAAACTTTTTCTGTACGTAACTAAAAATGTGATTATTATTTTCTTTTTTCCTTTCAGAGCCCAAAAAAGATAAGACTGATGGAAGCAACTCACAAAATGGCGCGATGTCACCAAACGGTGAGGGTCCACTTCATGTCTCCCAGCCCTCGAATCAACCTGGGGACGAGGGACGCAAACCAGAAAGACCCAGCACGTTGGGTCACGGCAAACTCACTAGGAGACTGCTTTGTTACCACAGCGAACACTGTAAGGGAATTTTCAATATGGGGCTAATCCATAAGTTCATGCGTAATAAAATAAAATACATGAAAATTGTTTCTTTTAAATAATTCAACAAAACAAATTAAACTTCCTAAAGTTAAATCAATCCTTCTAGAAGTGTGTATATACATTCTGTCAAAAAATTACCGGGAATTGATTATTTGAAAAGCCCGCTTAAAGGGATTGTCAAAATTCTTTTTATCACTAAGTTAGCACAACTCTCCTCGATACTGATGCGGAGTTTAAACGTCATCTGTCATTTAGTTTGTTTACAGTGTTCGATTTTGTCAGTTCGTCTCAAGAGTGTTTTGCGATTTTTACAATGGATAAAAACATCGAACAAAGAATTTGTCTTAAATTTTGCATTGCAAAAGGAATTTCATGTGCAGAGTCGTTGAAAATGTAGCAGAAGGCTTACGGTGAATCGACTTTATCGAAAACGCGTGCATTTGAGAGGTACAGTGCATTCAAAAGGGATCGAGATGTGGGGAAGATTTACCTCGCTCTGGTTGGCCATCAACTGAAGTTAACCTCACTAAAGTGACGAATATCTCACGAATCAATTCGTACCATTTTAAGCGATTGTTTGGGCATGAAACGCGTTGCCGCTCGACTAGTGCCAAAAGACCTCAATTTTCTTCAGAAACTCAATGGCGTAAAGGTCTGGTGAATGTCTGAGAATGAGTCAATTCCGACCTCACATTCATAAAACGCATCATAAAACGTAACTAGTGATGAGACATGGGTATACGAGTTTGATATGCAAATCAGACAACAAGCTTCGGAATAGCGCCTTCCAATTGAGCCGAAACCGAAAAAAGCACGACAGAGTCGATCAAAAATTAAGGTGATGTCCTCTGTTTGAAATTTATGAAACTCTCAGATAATTATAAGCCTTTGTCATATAATAAACAAATCATTTGCAATAAAAAATATTGCGACTATAAATTAAGATAATAAAAACTATCCTATCTCTCAAGTTGGACCACACTGCACACAGTGTGCAAAATTTCATTAAAATCAGTTCAGTAGTTTAGGAGTACATCGCGGACAAACAACGTGATACGGAATTTTCATGTATAAAGATATATATATATATATATATATATATATATATATATATATATATATATATATATATATATATATATATATATATATACACACTTCACGTCTAAAGTATTGGCTTATATGGAGTATGGGTGAAAATTCTCAGCTTATTAATGATCATGAGCAAATCTACAAATACCATGAAGGCTTCAAAATACACCACAAAAATAAAGTGGAACGGTATCACCTCAAATGAATTGAGATAATAGTTTCAAGAGAACAGGTGGACTAAACTGGACGCAAACAGTACAGAACACAGATCACATGATTAAGGCAGCTCCACGTCCAGAGTTGGTCCACAACTGGGTAGAGAAGAAAAAAAAGATTATCAAAGTTACCAAAAGTTTCACAGCATTTCTGAGAAAGATAACCTAAAAATCAAAACAAAGATTCTCCAATCTACAACAACCTCAGATACTCAAAGTTATTCGGCTTCCCAAAAATAAATCTGCATAACCGAAGTTTCCCTGTTCAATAGTTAGCGTTTTCAACTTGCCATCTAAAAAAACCTTTGGATATATATATCTCTATATATCTATATATTTATATATATATATATATATATATATATATATATATATATATATATATATATATATATATATATATATATATATATATATATATATATATATATATATTTATTATATAATGTTTTTAGTCACCGACGGACAACAGGTGGGTCCTCCGGGTTCTACGCCTCCCGCCCAAGAGAAACAACTCCACCAAGTACCGCCACCATTGCCGCCTTCAACCGTCGGCCCTCCACCTCCCTTCGTCCTGTCGGAACTGCCCGAGCCACCGATTCCCGTATCCGAGATAGGACCGATTCCTCCGCCCCCCATGTTCAGTTCGCCAAGTCCGCAACCGCGACGACAGAGCCCTCTACCGAATCCAGCGGATTACGACTATGAAGGTAACTTTTAAATCTCTCTTTTATTATACTTTCTAAGTATGTATATATATATATATATATATATATATATATATATATATATATATATATATATATATATATATATATATATATATATATATGTTTATATATATATATATATATATATATATATATATATATATATATATATATATATATATATATATATATATATATATATATATATATATATATATATATACGCGTTACTGTGGCTAAGTTTTGTTAAGCAATCATTTTGACTGGAAAGTTTAAAGGAGAAGTGGTCCTGTTGCCACTTATTCCAATGATACCGTCAGAATCTGCGATACTATTTAAAAGGCTTCAGTTTCCATTCCAAATTCGTTTAGCTTTCGCCATGACCATAAGTAAGTCTCAAGGCCAAACAATGCCCATTTGCGGCTTAGACCTGGAAAATCCATGTTTTTCCCATGGGCAACTATATGTTGCATGCTCACCTGTGGGAAAACCAACGAATCTATTTGTATTAGCAAGAAGCAGGTTAACCAAGAATATTGTGCATCGATTATATTATCGCTGAATTTAATTAAAACTGAAAATTTTTATAATTCAAAATAATAAATATAACTATAAAAAATAATCTATAATCTGCGCTACCTACCTCATTTATTAAATTAATTGTTATATGTTATCAATTAAGAACATTGTAAATTACTCATTTATTACAAAATATACTTGAATATGAGATGAATGAAATATAAAATTCAAAATTTTATGTTGATTTGTGCTTAATATCAACTCTACGAAAGTGTTTATCAATCGTTTCCAAATTATGGCTTAAGGTTCAAATCTCAATCCCGTGGGTTTTTACATCGGCTACAGCGTTTTCGTCTTTATTCGTAAATAATATTTTTTTCACTCATTTCAAATTCAATAAATTTTATTGGTATGCGGTTCGTGAGGGAGGGCGTTGGGGCGCGCCGCCCCTCCAGCATTTATTACAGTAAACAATTTTTCAGAGCAAAACACCATATGTTACCTCCTGTATAGGGTAAAACAGGAAAAGTAAAAAGGAGGAAGGGGAAAGCAAAAAAAATCTTCAGCAGCACTATTTACCTCTACGTCCTGTCCCAAAATTAAAAATTATTCTATATAAGCCCTATTCAGTATAACTCCCTTCAGCCTGCATCATGACCCATTTATCTTCCTAAACCACCCGACACCTCTTTATCTAAATTTGCAGAGATGTCATCTTGATAACGCTTGTTTGATGGTTATATCTATTTTTTTAGAAAACGAAGAAGACGAGGAATACGAAGTGGAATGCGACGACGAAAATTCCTACATGTATCGCATGCCCCAGCCTGATCCGGCCATTGACACTAGCAGAATCGACGAAATTCCAGCGAAGGAACCCCGATTCAACGCCATGCCACTGAAGTCGGCGCTCAAGAAGAAGAACAGCGGCGGTTCAACTCCCCAGGGCACGCCCACCCAAGAGAATCGACCTCTGGGAGTGAGACAGCAGGACCACAACTCTAGTTTTAAGTGAGTGTAGATTCTCCTCGTGGTACTAAATCAGTTTTTGTTTATTCCTCAATTGGATTTCTGTATCTAATATATTTTCTTTTCTTTCTGGTTAATACAGAAGGCCATTATCAAGGCCTAGGATAAGAATATGGTAAATATGAAACAGTGTGTGTTTAGAAAGTGCTTTTCATCACATTCATCATGAGCGAGATATATTGGGGGTTGTCTGTAAAGTAGTTTCAATTTTCAATGACAAGATAAGTCAACTAAGCTGATATTTGAGGGGGTTAGAAGTGGATTCTTACTTTAAATACTGAAATATTTGGTATGAAACAGGAATATTTGGTGATATTATGGATTTTGTTGAAGATTTCCTGAGTAGTGGCCGCAACAGGATGTCCTGAGCGCGTCGAAACTCAGCAAACCACTTACAAACCATGAAAAGTCATCGAGCAGAGTCTTAATAATATTTTTTAAGTTTTTTTTTTCTCGGTTTACTTGATGGTTTTTCCATTCAAACAGTAGTGCTAACTCAACAAAGACTGTCAAAAAAAAACAACTAAATATCATATTGACTTGAAATGCGTGGAGCGTTATTTGAAAGGAAAAATGCAATCACCCCCATCTATCGTAAAAGTATCTCTATATCCTCGTGTATCTTTGGTGAGCTCGTTGGAGATTATTGGAGCTTCATTACGATATGAAACTGCATCCACCACATTATCCTGACATAATACCATCAGACTTTGAATTATTTCGTTCAGGCCTTCACTGTTTGTGAACCAAGAACAAAAGTTTTCGAAAATGGAATCTTGAAATTACCTGAATGATAATAAAAAAAAGTTTAGTTTCGTGAAAATACTTTTGGACAGCCCTATAAAACGGACACATATTTTTCTCATAAGTGAATTAATATTTAATTTTTCGACATTCATTTCGATCTATTGATTACAGAGTGTGTCTAATGTAAAAGATTACGGAATTAAAATTAAAGACAATTTGTATTTTACACTTATTATGACTTATTAAAAACATATTTGGAACATTATCCTCAGTTGGATCACAACGTTTTCCATTCACCATCAACTTTAGCGTAAGAAATACCTAAAAATCACAGAGAAATAAATCTGTCAACTATGGAGGATAATGGAAAACTTCAAGGCAACTTTTAGTAAAAAAAAATACTTTGCCCTTTAAAATAAGATGAATTGGAGGATTTCTTAATGATTCTTAAGCTGGGTCCACATCAATACAAATTTACGTCGTGCGGGCTGTATGTATTGTATGTGGTGTGCTTGCCCTGCCATGTAGAGACTCTGACACAAAAATATTGTCGCTGCATATCACGCACTCGAACCGTCCTGTTGTCCACCAAATAACTCAAACAAATTGTTCACACACACAATTCAACACACACGCAAAATTTTATTGTTGTGGGCCCAATTTTACAGGTTCTTTAGTAGCAATTTTTTCAATAACTCACTTCCAGTCAATCCAAAACAAAACATTTTTAGAAGTTAAAGCCGAATAACTTACTCGTTCTTTCATAGATGGTGCTATAGGTATTATAAAGAAATAATCTGTCATCTTTTCTATTGGACACACTGCCTATATAAAAATGAGTCAATATTATTTATTAGTCATATTATCGTTTGGAAAGTAATTTCGTTCTTCGCTTTCACATCTAGATGTCGCCAGTAATTAGTTATTTAGACGGATTTATTCAGTATATTTACCCGATCTGGTACCATTCAAGAATTCTTTATTACGATTATTACGAGCAAAAGTGAAATGACTTTCCGAAGGACTCAGTGAATAAGAAATGAACTAAAAAATATCTCCTTTCAGTTTTCCATATGAAAATTCCTCCTTTTTCAGTTCCAAGGCAAAATTTGCCCTAGGATTACCGTGTACCATCGAGAACAAAGAAAACACCAGACCCTACGTCATCAAGGAGGATGACACGGACTCTGATTCAGCCGACGGACCAATACACTATCGAGATGAAGAGAGCAGTATCTCTGAGGACAACAGACTGGCTCTTAAGATAGCCCGAAAGGAAAGTCTGTCCTTGAAATTGTCCTTGAGACCAGATCGTCAAGAATTAATCAACAGGTAATGCCCACCATGATGGTTTTCTGAATTTAGCTTATAAATATCATATTTCTACAGGAATATTTTACAAATCCAATCAGAAAACGAGAGACAAAGTGAAAAAGAAGCTATTGGAGCTAGATTAATCAGGAGACTGAGTATGAGACCCACTCAGGAGGAGCTTGAAGAAAGAAACATATTAAAGAGTACAGTTGGTTTGTTTTTGTTGATGTGCTTGTTTAATGTCGTTTTGTGTTACAGAACAAAGTCCTGCAGAAGAGAAGAAGCAGAAAGAGGAGAAGAAGAGGTTCCTTTTGAGGAAATTGAGTTTTAGGCCGACGGTAGAAGAACTGAAGGAAAAGAAAATCATTAGGTTTAATGATTATATTGAAGTGACCCAGGCGCATGATTACGACAGGAGGGCTGATAAACCTTGGACAAGGTGAGGGCTCACACTATTTGTGTTATAGTAAAAATTACAAACCTTTCGTTGTGATGCTTCTAGGTTGACACCCAAAGATAAAGCAGCCATAAGGAAGGAACTAAACGAGTTCAAGAGCTCAGAGATGGACGTGCATGAGGACAGCCGGCATTTAACTAGGTAGCTTTTTGATGATTTTTTTTTTCTTGTACATATGATTATTGCAATTGGATATAAAATAGCAACCATCGTCAGTTCCTGTATTTTATCAATGATTTTATCTCTGTAACGCTGCCAAGGTAAGAACACTTTTCAACGAGGCATCATATCATTTGTTGGCATCATGGAAAGATTAAATTATATAGCTATTCAGGTTTTCTCAGCTCAGACTTAAGGCTTTGCATCGATTCTGAGTGCATTTCTTTAAAGATAAAAGCAAGTTGATAGAGGCTGTTTAAACAGAAAGTTGCTTCAAGGAGATTTTCGTCCAATGCAGACTGTTTTCTGAAAGAATGTCTGATTACTAGGCTCATTACCCACTGATATTGACCAAGTTGTTAGCATATTCCTCAAAGGTTTTCAGATATGAAAACTTTCTCTATTCTACCGCTTTAAAGTGGATACTTTTTGACAACTGCAACTACCATGGGTTGTGTGATGATACCATTTTACTCTTTTCGTTGAGTTTAGAGCTTGTTGGGAGGCGTCAGATCGTTTACATATAAAGAGGTAAACCAAAAACATGGTGGCAGGACAAAAGAACTACTGGACATCAAAAAGTGACAAGGGGCTGCTGGAGATTGATCTGATTGGAGGCGAAGGTTGAAGGAGATCAAGGATCACTGGTGGCACGACAGGAAGAAGAACTTTCTTGAAAATATTGAAGTATTTAGATGTAACCATTAGACACCTTTCCATAAGGCTAAGGTGACCGTTTGATGTGACGTTTCGAAGGTAGATTTTTGTATCTCGCTTTTTTTTAAAGATAATAGATTACAGGGAGATGGACTTCAAAGCTCTATGTAATCTTTTTTTGTGTCCACAAGTTCCAAAAAGATGGAGACAACCGGTTGTTCAATAAATGTTTCTCTAATATGTAAATTCACTTTTTGGTGATGTCTCTTGACCTTCAAGCTCACCAAATTTATCTTTCTGCGATATCATTCTTTGGGGTTAGCTTTGTATAGTAGGCGAGCTGAAATTTGTGATTTGTGAAGACCTTACAATCGTGACAGAAGAAATGGTGGTAAATGCGATGCAGAACTTTGAAGAAAGACTTATGTATCACAATGTAAAGCGTTATCCTGAAATCTTTTGCATTTTTTTCTTCCTGGAGTTCAATGTCTCTCTTATTTTTATTGTGAAAGTGGACCCTTTGTAGGATTGAGACTATTTTTTCTATCTCTTGATGATTTGATGCTTCATTGAAAAGTTCTCGTGTCAGTTTAAGTATAGTTATTCCATTATAAGATAATGAGGAATAAAGATGGTTAATTGAACTAACATTTGATGAGAAATCCATTGAGCAAACTAAGTTTTTGTGATGTTGATTGTTGATTTCAGATATTACAAAATAAACACTAAAATTGTCCATAGGCCGGGAGTGGTAATAAGGGCCCGAGCGCCGATTAAACCGAATTTTAAACAAAATATGTTTTACATTGTTGGATAATGTTTAGTTTAAATAAAATGGATTTTGTTTGGTTTGACGATATACGATATCGTATAAGTAAGTGACAAAAATCAAATGAAACACTGTTTCAAGATGTACAAAGTGGCATTAAGTATATTCAAAAGAAATAACTCAGACTTGATTCCAAATTATGAAAGAAAGGCTCCATGTTGAAAGACCCACTGCAACAGTACCAACAATTATATAAAATTTATTTCAACAGTTAGGTTTCCGAAAGATTCTTTTTCTAACATGCAGAGTATTTTGCCTTTTTCTCTGCTTCTGTATTGCTGTTTCCTTTTTGAAAAATTTACAGTCAAGTAAGAGCATAATTTGCATAAAAAGCTGATTTTGTGAATGTTATTCGAATTAGAGTTTTTCCCCGTCGTATATCTGACAGCGGGATTATTCAGCTTCAAAACAAGGTATAAGTATACAAGCCTATTGTGGCACAACATTTGAGGCACTGCTTTCTTTTCGCCTTTCAATTTAAAAAATGATGCAGAACGCCAAAAAAGCGAAGACATGGAAGTACTGCTGGAAGGAAATCTTCGTCGTATATTGTTAGAGCTCGGACAGGAACTCGGATTAACACCGATAAACCTCACTATCATGGGGCAAAATCCCTTTGTGTTGCCTTTTTTCATATTCTGGTCGTTTTTTAAGCAAAGCTTGATTGATCACACCCTTCTGATCCCACCAAACACAGCATTATGTTCTGTCCATAGCGATTTGGCCTTGTAGTCGATGTTAATGGCCCGCCTGGAGTTACCCATGATCTTTTACACTTAGGATTCTCAAAATATATCCCCTTTTCATAGCCAATCACAGTTCGATGGATAAATGACTTTCTTTTATACCTGGCGAGCGGTATTTCGCAAGTGCTTTTTTGGGTTTTCGTGCTGTGTTTCATTTAGTTCATGTGGAACCCATTTTCGCATCTTCTGGATCTTTCCCATGGCATTCAAAAGTATAGAGACGGCTTCTCGTGTCACATTTAATTGATCCGCGAGTTGTTGCGTTTGGGGGGTCATCCTCATCCAACAATGCTCGTAATTCGCTGTCTTCAAACTTTTTCGACGGTCTTTTCCACGTCGGTCACATTAAAATCGCTACTTTTGAGTTTTTTTTAATCCACTCGAAGCACTGGGATTTTCCAGGAGCATGTTCACCATAGCTTTGACAAGCATTCGATGGGATTCTGCAGCGGTTTTCTTTAAATAACAGAAGATTCAACATGTTCAACGCTATTACAAACTATGCTGTTGTATGAAACTTGTATTGTTGTGAGTTGTAAATCTTTGTTTGATGTCAACAAGAAAATGGCGCTAATCAAGCGGTTTGACGGTAACTACATTGACAGCTAGGGCCATCTATAGGCAAATTCCAGTTTCATCTTTACAGTCCTGGTATGCACTCAACTCTCAGTTGATCATATGTCAAAACATTGAGAACAAAAGCTCCCTTTATACAGCCACGATATAATTAAGATCCTTTTTACCATCTAAAAATTGTGTTCACGCTCTTATTTGACTGATTGTTTGTAAAGGGACTGACACTTTTATTGGGCAACCCATTACATTTACCACCTTAACTAATTAAACAGAGGCATTAAGCTTCCTTTTGCGTTTTAGACAAATAGTTTTCTAAAGAATTATTTAGACACCTCTCGTAATTCGTTCATTTGAACTACTGGACATTTTTCCTTCGACTAATACACGAAAGCAGATTGATTAATGTCAATAATATTTCTACTGAATGGTGCATTTTTTATGTCACTTTGTATATCTTACGTCTTGTGCGAGTCTTATATGCTTTATGGTAAATATTAGATTTTTTTTTGTTGTTTTTTGATCGATTCCTTCGCACCCGCTTTTGACAAAAACAAAGTAACCCGATAAGAGACACGTTAGTTCGAACGATTCAGATATTGTTTACCTCACTTTACGATTATTTTTTTCTGTATACGTTGCAATAAAATCGACATCATATATGTGCTGTAGCATTACTAACTTACCTTTTTCTGTTACGATTATCACCTATACACACGTACACTCATTCTATTTGCTTATAGACAATTTTAGTACCAGTGATATTCTTGTCATCATCATTGCATAATTTCTTTTTCTGATGATACTCTGATTTATATATTGACTGAAAGTTATAAAATATTTGGAATAATGCCTACAGTTTTTTCAAAAGCTTGAAACCGTTTCGATATACATTTTTTGCTACCAAATATTTAATTGATGCGTCACAATAATAAATAATCAGGCAACCCTAAATGCATCTGATATGTCTGATATATAGTCGAATATATATATATATATATATATATATATATATATATATATATATATATATATATATATATATATATATATATATACACAGGGTGTTAGGTAAACATGCGGCAAACATGCAAGGGGTTATTCCTTCTCCTATTCTAAGAATATTTTGTCCTATGATGATTTTTGAAAAACCCCTTTGTTTCGAAGATACAGGGCGAACAAAATTTGCGACAACCATAGTCAATATTTGTTGAAATCATTAATGTAAATAAAAGTAGGGTTTACGTCAATGCGTTTATCAAGTACACATTTTTTTTTTTCGATCTCGATCACTTGGAACGGCTGTTTTATCTAGTAAGGGAATTTCATCGGTCGCATTTGTTTACATAGATTGAGTGACGTTTGGCTGTTTGACGTATCTTAAATAGTGAGTGAAGTCCTCTATCATAATGTATACAAACGCCGAGATGACTGACATGCACTTCATGTATGGACTTGCTGATGGCAATTGATTACAAGCTAGGCGATTGTACAGTGAACGATTTCCAGCCCGTAATGTCACTGACCGAAAAATCTTCGAAAATATTCATCGACGTCTTCGTGAAACAGTCACATTGAAACAAACTGAAGGGTCAGGAAGATCAATGACTGTAAGAACGGTACTATTGAAACAGAATGTGCTGGACATGATAGCGGAAGATCCTGGTAGTTCTACGCGAAAAATTGCAAATACTTTGCATGTGAGTCACTGGACAGTTTGGAAAATTCTTAAGGACAATTTGTTGTATCCATACCACATTCAACGCGTTCAGGCTGTTGATTTTCCGCCACGTATTGCATTATATCAATGGATATTGCAAACTTTACTTCGCATTCCTCTATTCCTGACACAAATTATTTTCACGGATGAAGCCACTTTCGCAAGAAACGCAATAAGGAATTTTCATAATAACCATGTGTGGGCAGATGAAAATCCGCATGAGGTACGCGAAGATAGTTTTCAACACCAGTTCTCGTTGAATGTTTGGGTTGGAATTGTAGGTGACTATCTAATTGGACCGGTATTTCTATGACAAAGACTTACTGGCGAGGTGTATCGCAACTTTTTGGAAGCAACGCTGCCTGAGTTTCTGGAAGATGTACCATTGGCAACAAGGCATGAAATGTGGTTTATGCACGATGGTGCACCACCACATTTCAGTTTGGTTGCTCGTGATTTTTAAACAGCAACATACGGATATCGCTAGATTGGTCGAAGTGGGCCACACGCATGGCCTGCTCGATCCCCGGACTTAAACCCCCTTGATTATTTCTTCTGGGGATATCTGAAGTCATTAGTTTACGCTACTCCATTGAACAATTTGGATGATTTGCGAAATCGGATAATTGTTGGGTGTAACTCAATTAGAAACGACCCTAGTGTGTTTGAATGAGTTCGGACGAGAAGATTGAATGCTTGTATCAAGGCTGGAGGAAGTCATTTCGGACATTTATTGTAGATTGAGCAACTTTACATGTATATTTTTGATAATAAAATGTTGTAAATGTCGTAAATTTTGTTCACCGTGTATCTTCGAAACAAAGGGGTTTTTCAAAAATCATCATACAACAATATATTCTTAGAATAAGTCAAGGAATAGCCCCTTTAATTTTTGCCGCATGTTTACCTAACACCCTGTATATATATATATATATATATATATATATATATATATATATATATATATATATATATATATATATATATATATATATATATATATATATAGTTTTATATATATAGTTTTACTGAAATAATATCTATACTATTGTTTAAAAGTTTTGAACCATTTTTAATACCTTTATTTGCTATTTATCTGTTGAGTGAGTGATACTAAACACTTGTAATTAAGAAATGTCTATAATAAGTAGATAGACAACTTTTGCGGGAATAACAATAATGCAGAATAACATCACTCCAAAAACGAGTATTCAGTCCTGGTATTTTTTTAATACAAGCAATTTTAAGAAACAATAAAATTACAAATAACAAGCTTACAAACTTTTAAATGATAGTGTTAGTAATAACGATACCATTTTTGAATAAGCTAGTACCACTTAACCAGTGTACTCGGAAAATATAAATTGGGGTATCATTTGGACTACATCATCAGAATAACAGAATGATTACAGACTTTGGAAATATGTCTTCTGTTGTTCTTGTATTTTTTAAACGAGCTTTTATCAGTCAGAAATGTGTCAACTAAAAATCAGCACAACGTGGATAGGTTTAAATTAATCCCAGTTCTTTTTCCTTTATATATATATATATATATATATATATATATATATATATATATATATATATATATATATATATCAATCAGAAAAATCAGGCAATCAGAAAAATTACCATATGAATGGAAATGTGCTCTTATACACCCGCTGCACAAGAAAGGAGACAGAACAGATGTGAACAACTACAGAGGAATCTCCTTACTAAATCTTCTCAGCATGCCTTCTCCAGAGAACACAAGAACAACTAGAACACAAAATTGGCGAGTACCAGGCAGGCTTTCGCGCTGGTCGCTCATACACTGAACAATTTTTTAACATAAAAACAATACTGAAATGCAAAGCTATCAGGAACGTCCCAATCATCTGCACGTTCGTTTACTTCAAGAAAGCATACGACTGCATTGACCGAAAATCTCTGTTCAGTATCCTAGAAGAACAAGGACTCAACCCCAGAACACTACGATTGATCAAGCAGACACTGACTGACACAATCTCTAAAGTGAAATTTATGGGAGAAATTTCCGAACCCTTCCTGATTAAAACCGGAGTACGCCAAGGAGATGGGTTATCCCAATTCCTCTTCAACCTGGTCCTGGACAAAGTCATAAGGGAATGGGATAAGGAACTAAAAAATCAAGGGCACTGGAAACCAATTCGACTCGGACGAACCAAAAACAACAAAGAAATATCATGCCTAGCCTTCGCAGACGATCTAGCCATACTCGCAGACAATGAAAAAAGGGCAACCAAACAGATCGAAGTCCTCAAGGAATCTGCAGAGAAAGTTGGCCTACAAATATCCTTTAAAAAAACCGAATTTTTCTACTCAAAATTAAATGTCCAAAATTTGAACACCAAATACGGCAAAATAAATAGGGTCACTCACTTCAAATACCTGGGCGAGATCCTCGAACCCACAGGAGGAGAGAAGATAGCACAGAAGACTCGATTGCAGAAGATGAAGAAGGCATACGGCAAGACACACAATATCTACAATAAGAAATGTCTATCCACACACGCAAAAATAAGACACTACAACACAGTAATCAAACCAGAGGTACTATACGCAAGCGAGACACTTACACTCCATACAAAAAGCAGCACAGAAAACATACTAAAAGAAGAACGCAAAATTATGAGAAAAATTCTCGGTCCAAAACTGACAGAGGAAGGATACAGACTACATTCTAGAAAGACCACAGAGAGAATGTCCAACGTAGCGGCGGACATTAGAAAAAGAAGGTTGAAATTCTTACATATCAGTAGACTCCCACCGACAAGACTCACGAACAAAATTCTTACCAACATACAAGGAGTCAAGTCAACAATACCATGGATCGCACAAGTCAAAGCTGATCTGGAAAAGGCACAAATGAGGCCGACAGAGATCGAAGATAGAAGAATGTACAGACACAAAATACATATGTGGAACGTTGCATCAGAGAGCGAAGTTTCGAGGTTATCAAGAACAAAGTGGACGGAGGAGAGAAAGAGAATCCTCGGAGAAAGGATGAGAGAGGTGTGGAGGATCAGAAAGAACACTCGAAAATGAGTCAGAATGCTTTGCGTGATCCAACCGGGTCTATACGCACCTAATATATAGGTGCGTATAAACCCTATATATATATATATATATATATATATATATATATATATATATATATATATATATATATATATATATATACAAAATGCATCTCACGGAAATCAGGAAAAAAAACATTTATTTCTTCGGCAAAAATCCTTATGTTTATTCAAAATAGTCTCCCTGTGTGCTAATACAAAGTTTTGCATGGTCAGTTAGGTGGCGAATAAATTTCTCAGTTCGGCCCAAGATATGTCCTTCAGGTCGTTCATGTTCGTCCTCTTTGATGTCCTCACGATCAAAACAAAAACAAAACTTTTTTTTTTAAACCAAACTTAATTATTGGCTCTTTGATCATTTCCGATTGATGATCTAAACATACTGATACTTTACGCGCGATAACTTGACTTCTAATGATCTGAATTTCATGAACTTTTGTCAAAACGTTAGTGAAGAATGCACTTTTCCAACGTTTGTTGCCTTGTCAAAAGATGGCGCCACTAGAAATAGCTACATTTACACTCCTATGTTTATCTTTACTCGACCGTTGAAGTAATTGGATCAGCCTAAGCATTCTGAGTTTGCTCATTGCATTCTACAGGAACTGTAAATGATAGGAGATCCTGATTTTGTTAAAAAATAGTCTGTTAAGACTAAATAAAGCTCGTTATAAAATAAATTTTATGGAGAATTTGTAATATTTGGGAGTCAAGATTGAGAGTAACGGAAGAGAGAAAGGAGAAAGAAATTAGACAAATAATTGTTGATGCCAACAAACTGTACTAGTCTTTGCTCCTTACTCTCAAACCATGGAAATCCATCGGTTTATAGAACCATCATAAGATTCAATTGTAACCTATGATCCTCAAAATAGTCTAGAAGAATACTGGGCGCAAACAATTACAATGTACAATGGAGGATTCAATACAATCATGAATTCTATCGAATGTATAAAAAGAATAGTATAAAAACTATTTGGAAGTATAAATACTTTAGGTTTTATTTTTAAAAACGTCCATTTTGTTCATAGTATAGGGTTGCTATCGGCAAATTTTTTGTAATTGTAATTAGGCTTTTGAATAAAAAATAATTATCGATTTTTTTACTTTATTTTAAAGCTGTATCATAAATAATATTGATAATCGATGCGAAAAACTTTTTAAAATTGAATTAAATGAAATGTAGAAAATTTAAATAAAAATCACGTGACTACGAACGCGCCACGATTGGCTGCTATGTTTGTGACGTCGTCAACGGCTTTTATTCGTATATATACTGTCAAAATTATTGTTGGTTAAATGACAAAGGGTTCATAAAGGCAAATTCTAATAATATACCTGTAAATAAGAAACAAAATATTTCTATTAAATATAATTACACTGTTTGTAGGGTGTCATGAGAGAGTTAGGCTATAGAGACAAGGCTATAGGTTTTGTTCAACTTAACTGCAAAAATGGTATTTACATTTTAAAAGTACGTGTATGTCCACATAAAGTTCGAAGTAAAGCTTATATAGTTACCTTGACTATTAATGAAAAATTAAGAAAAGTTCAAGACACTCAATGTCACAATTGTGCAGCTTCAGCAGATAATATATACTCAAACAAAAAAAATTATATGTTATATATTTGTAATATTGGTTTTAAAAAATAATGAAAAATGTTAAATATTGAATAACCAAAGTTATTTTCTAGTTTTGTAATTATTTTTGAGTGAAAAAACAATATAGAAAAACAAAACACATACTGTTTAAATCTCTAATTTTATTTCAATAAAGAATACACTGTTAAATATACATAATAAAACTTCCCCCAACTAGTATAATATATTACAGTAGATTATAATATGTAAACTACATTAATAATCAATTCAGAATAAAAACAATCACTATCCAAAATTATATACATATTTATTTGATTGCTCTCATTGAAGTTTGCAATCCTTTTAAAACCACACCAATTCTTCAATCCACCACACAAACTCTATTAACAATATTTTCAAAAAAAATCCACCCATACTACAAAATTGTTTTAAAGTTTTCAGTATTTTTAAAATGATATTGATTTTTCACCTTACATGTTTTACAAACCACCACATTAGACTATTGTTTTAATAAAAATTGCAAATATAAATAAATGTGGCTGCTAACTAACTCTAATGCATAACCAGCTAGAGATTTCCTAAATAAGAGAAGGCACCTAAACCTCTTTGTTTTTGAGTGGAAAACTTATAGTTGAAGTGTGGAACTCTCCTGTTAAGGTCTACCCACTAGAAAACCACTATGTACCACAACATATCCTGGAACCACTGAATAATTTTCTAATCTATGTTTAAACATACCCTATGAAATGAATATGTTCAATCAATAGATGAAATGTACCAAAATCCTGAAAAACACAAAACACTTTAACTGTTTTGTTTTTAATTAGAATATACATATACCATTTTCTTTACTTTTTGTTTGGATAGTAGGTTTGCTTTTCTATTTTCTTTTTTTTTTGCATACTCCTTTAGATGTTTGTTTTGATTCCATGGAAAACTGCTTTGCCAGTCCTTAATTTAACTAGTTAGTGTTCATCCAATTAATCACAAAAGTTGTACTCTTCGACCATCTACAAATTATATTATCCTGTAAAACTTTCATAAATATAATACTTTTCATATTTCATATATCTTTCGAATTTTGTTCTTGCCTGTTCTTGAATATTATTATTCATATTCTACAAAACTGATGATCCTGTAAGGCTTTTTTATTGTTACTACCCTCGGTTGTGTTGCTACATGTAGATTATTTACGGACACTCAGGAATATTCCTTCTTATAAATTTGACATATTAATTTGTTATCCCTACATGAATTAAATAATATAAATAAGTTATAAAAACGAATGCAAAAAACAAAAGGAACCCTAATCTGATTTCATTCTGAACTTACCTTTGAGCCTCCATATATATAAGAATAACGTCGAAAACAGCACCGAAAGCCTAGATAACAATTAAAAGCAAGTATATTTTCAAATTGATCGCAAACCAACAAAAGCAGTCAAAGATATAGGTTAAACCTATAGAACAATGACTAAAGATCGATACATTATTTTATTTGGCCGAATCTCCAATTATTTCGGAACGTCTGTTCAGAAACAGGACGAAAGAAAGTTTCGGGTTTAAGTAACCAAATTGGCCCGAGCCGAAGCGATTGGCGGTACATTCTGTGAGGTCACATATTGCTCCGATTGTTTTCGGAAATTGTCGGCGTGTCATCAGTACTAGGTTTAAAAATATATTTTCAATTTGATATAACTTTTTAATTATAAGGAAAAAAATAAAAATAGTTTTGTTATAAAACTTACATATATGATCTTTACATTTATGTAAAAAAAAAATGTTCAAAAGCCCAATTATATCTAAAAGGTTTTTCTCTTCCCAACGTATGTAGTACTAGATTTTTATTCGACACATTTCTCTGACAATAGTGTAGATACTCTTCAGGTTAACTAGTTATAAAAAAAAACTTTCCTTTTCAGATTCCATAGGCCTTGACAATTGCAAGGCTTTATTCTAGGAGAAGAAAACCAAATTTCTGTGATGGACGTAAACGTAGATTTTATTATTTTCCCCATAATCGCTTAGCAAAATGGTAACCCCCTCACCTTTCCCCCTGGCGAAATTTTTGGATAATGATATCGTTACACAGTTCATGTGTAAATAGGTGTAATAATTGTTTCTTTGTACATAAGTGATTTTATATTACAAGATGAAAAAAAAAGCCGTTTTTATGAATTTAGAAGAGTGAGAGAGAGAGTAAGGGAGAGTGGAAGCGAGAAAACTACAAAAATAGAAGTTTTTTATGTTTCTTTGTCTAGTAAGATTGTCGTACTTGTAAATATTGCTGAAAATTAGATAACGAAAACTACATCACTGGAGCGCAGATGTTTCGGGTAGATTTTAACGCAAAATTATTAGGATCTGTGGTCACACAGATTTCTTCGCCTTCGTGGGCTTTTTTTGCAACAGAGTATATTCTCTCACTTCAAAAGACAATCTCCTTAAATTGTCTATATTTATGTTTACCTCTGGTAATTACCATAATTTTTTTTAATGGAGTATAGACCACTCTCTATAGAACGTTTTTTTCAAATATTTATATGGAACAAAAGTAGACCATTTTTAA
The DNA here is from genome assembly GCA_031761425.1 of Cosmopolites sordidus. Lineage (NCBI taxonomy): Eukaryota > Metazoa > Arthropoda > Insecta > Coleoptera > Curculionidae > Cosmopolites > Cosmopolites sordidus. Next base: position 178,375 of record JARFXV010001076.1, on the reverse strand, counting down.
TAGCGACATACATTTAAGGTAAAAAATAAATTTAAGAATAAAAGATTTGGCGCAGGGCATTCCCCCCTGTATATACGTAAGATTTCTATCACTACAGTAAAATATAGGCGAAGAGTGTTGTATTCTTCTATTTTACCTTTTTTTTGTTCATATATTTTTGTATCCCCCCCGGAGAGATAATAAAAAATGAAATACTTTCTCGTGTAAACTTTAAAAACAATAATAATTGTACATAACATATCCTGAAATTGATCAAAAGTTATGTTAAAGTGAACGATAATACTTTGTGCTTTGAAAGATTTTTTTATTTATTGTTGTATTTGTAATTCAAGGTCCTCTATATATAATAATCTTTTGTACTGTATTATATTTTGTATAGAATTATGTTATAGTCAATTTATAAACATTTAAACAGTGATCAGAATTAATTAAAAAACATTTCTCTTCTGTTACACTACTGCATGAGTTGAAGAGTTCCCTGTGTTGATAATATAAAAATACATTTCTATACCTTTTTTCTATGATTTCGTAGTTCAATGCAACAATTATGAGCCATTATGGACTCGTCTTGATATCTATGATGTCAGCAATCGTACTCAACTTGACTTCACAATCATTCAAAACAATATCTTTTTTTTGACATTTCTGCTGTTATTATTATACTAGGATCTCAACTTACCCCTAATTTTAACCATTATTCACAACATTCACAGCACATCAATACTTGTCAAATCAAAAGTAAATGACAAAACTACTTTCCATATAAAATCCAAGTCATTTGTTCCGCCATCTATGCGTTGATGCAGGAAACTATTCAGCGCATGTAGTGTAATTATTTTAATTTAAATAAATATAGGTGAATAACTATTTTGAAGATATTTCTTTGAGCAATCTATTACCTTCTTATTGTACCAATTTTTTTTGTTGTAGTTGTAATGTTATTACTTATTTTTTTATATAGGAACAAATAACTATTGCCATCCCTCTGATGTAAGTTCTGATTTAATTATTGTGATTTGAACTGAAAGAGCTTGTAAAACTAAAGAGTCCCAAATAAATAGAATGCTTATAAAAAATGAGAGCAAAAATAAACTATGTTCTATGATGTAACATTTACCACATTGTATTCGTATCAAATTAATTTATATTCATGAATGGAATGTCTTCCAAATAAATAAGACATTGAAATAAAGGTGTTTCAGTTTTATTTCTTTTTTAAGGAAGGTAAGTGGAGCAACCTGAAATACAAGTACTATAACAACAATATAAAAGCAACAGATTAAATAGATAAATTGAGTATAACCACCTGCCAGCCAATGCATTTCCTCAGTCATTATATCTTCGTCTTATCTTCAAATCTTGCCATTTCACTTTTGTAGTTTGGCATTAGTCACATTATTATTTGAGAAATAAATTTAATTTTGAAAATTACATTAATGGAGTAAGCGTACAGAAGAAGTTGTTTATTTGAAAATTACTATATATAACAATTTGACAACGAAAAAAATCATGTATAGATTTATTTATCTTTCTTTTCCAGGAATGTCAGTACCACATTCATGTGTATAATTTTTTTTCCAGGAATGAATTCCAAAAAATCACAATTTGATTACGTTATATATATATATATATATATATATATATATATATATATATATATATATATATATATATATATATATATATATATATATATATATATATTTATATATCTACTTGATTTGTATAATTTTTCTTTAAGATTAAAGGAACCCTTCATAAGGTTTGATAACATTTGAAAGACGTTTACAAAATTATCTCTTTTTAAGATATGCAATGTTGCCAATAGTGAAGGTGTATAGTTGCAATAACTCTATGCATTTAATGAAATAAATAAACCTTCGGTTGCTCGTCTGAGTAATGTTGTTGGATATCTAAGGAGTTGGGTGTTACGTAACTTAAAATTCACTGTTGTGTTTAATAGGTTGCATGCATTATATGGAAAGATAATATGCCAAGATTTAAATTAAATATCTAATTTTTCTATCTAGTTTTAAAAAATGTAGTTTTAAAATATAAACAGCAAATAGAGCGTAAATAATTGTTCTACGTTTAAAAGGTTGTTGAAAAGAAACATTTTAAAACGAACTGAAGTATTGCCTGCAATAGAAGGAAAAAACAAACAAGAATTAAAATTTGTAAGTTTTTTAACTGTCAGTCACCGAGTTTGCTTTGCGTTATTTTTGTTTATATTTATAAAATTCGATATATTGAAAACAGTACGAAGCAACCAGTGCTTTTTATCAACCAATAGCACTAATTAGATATTTTGGACTGATGTCAGTTAATAATAGAATCTTAAATTAAAGGATGGCTTGTTGACATAATTTATATAAGCTATTCGAATCAACTTTACTTTTTTATTTTAATAGTATATGCCATAGATTTTTTTGCATAGCAATGAGGTGATAAAAAATAACTTTTAATACAAATATAAAGTACAATACTTAGTGTAATGTAAACATACATTAATTACTTTCTACGCTAAGTAAACAATAGGAAATATTTCGGCCCTATAGTTGCTAATTGTCCCATTCCTTGAACCCCTGTCTTTACAGGACAATGTTTTTGAACAATTTTGTGTCAGTTGCAGTTTCTTTAGTGGTTGTGAAGAAATTGTATTCTCTGTTAACTTTTTTACTTCTATCTCGTATGCAATATATAAATTTGAAAATATCCAAATTAATTTATACAACCCGAAATACATCGCTATTAAATATTGAATAAGAGGTTACATAATTACTTTGGAAGGACATTCCCAAAGTTTTGAATAAAATGAAATATAAACAACAAATAAAACACGAATTTTTATGTTATGTTAGAAGGTTGTTGATAAAGAAAAAAACTCATATTACAACAAACAGAAGTTTTGTTTCACAAATAAGAATTAAAATTAGTTTTGAAATGTCAGATTATTTAAAGGCCCCTTTTTAAAGACTCTTTTGACACAATGAATATTATTCAAAAGAATAAGTCTCGACACTTTCTTACTTCAGTGGTATATGATGTGATGTGTTTTTTGTTTGACAGGTTGAAAAAATACCCTTTGTTTTATAAAAAAGAACTTTTAATATAAATATAAAGTACATTCTTAATACTTACTAATAAAGATAGACTATAACGATTGAAAAAATAAATTTACAATCCCAAAAACATAAAAAAAACACTTTCTTGTATACTATGTTAACAATGGGAAAAATATCACGATTATATTTGCTAATTGATCCGTTCTCTGAACCTTTGCCTAAGCAGGACGATGCTGTTGTACAGTTTGACGGCGGGACCGACTTTGAGATGGAGAATATGCACGATGTCGCTCTGACTGAGATGCAGCAGCGACTCCCCGTCAATGTAGTTCTCTAGGAACACTCCCACGTACGTATCACAGCCCGGAATATTCGTTACAAACTCCACCACGTCCCCCGGCGTCCAATCCCATGGATTGTCTTCGGTGGCGACGAATTCGTTGAGGAAGACAGAGTGCTTCTCCCAGGATTCCTTCTCGACAGGAAGGATTTTCGAGTCTTCAATGAGTTTTTGAGCTTTGGCTACCAACAACGAAGGATTGGTGTCTTTGTTATTTATGTCGTCGTCTTTCTCTTTTTTAAATTTCATGGAAGAAATGTGTTTTCTTTTTGGTTTTTTTTCCGGTGGTTCTCGGACTATTTCTATTTTGGAGGCTTCCAGTTCCTTAAGCCATTTCGGAGGCCTTCCAACTCTCGGTTTCCTGTTTATACAAAAATAGTAAAAAATTTAGTTCAAGCTACCCACGGGAATATTTCGATTATACAGAGTATGTGGGAAAAATAACGGAACCTTTTTAAATAACAAAAATTTAAAAAAAAACAATTAGTTATTTTGTGATGGAAGTGACGTTATTTTAAGAAGCCTGAAGGCTTCTTCGAGTTGTATAACACTGTCTTGAAACGTTCCTTTTTTTTGGGCAGTTTCAGGAACAGAAAATAGTCACACGGAGACAAATCAATCATCATTTTCGCCAAAAATTCACGAACAACGATCGCGCAACAAAAACCATCTTCTCGGCGCTAGATCATATTTGGTTCGTTCGTTATCAATCTCACGGTCGAGTTCCCATTGTGTCATTTCACGCATTTTTTCCACCAGCTCATCGCAATGTTTGTCTTTTTGGCTGGCTGTTTTGGTGGCTTTGGGTCGTCTACCAAAGCTTCACGACCGCCGTGGAAACGCTCATACCACTCGAATATACGTGTAATTAAAATGGTCCTGTAAAAGTTTTACCCAATTTAAAACAAAATTTAATACTAGATCTTTGTTCCGTACTTTATCACTTTAAGCGCTTGACAAACTTGACAATCCCTTGATCGATTTTAATGACGGCGTTTAAATACAATTTGTTTCAATAGATGGCGCTAGTAATTTCTTTATATTTAAAAAATACCAATATTTGTCCCGTATTCAGTGTATTATATGCTGTAATAGAAAAAAAAAAGAAAAGCAAATTTGCTTCAAATAAAAGGACAACTTCTGTGATTTATCTGGGTATGCTTCAAAATATATGATCTCTGCTTCCTGACAAAGGTTATTTTTAAGCATGCCAACACTTTTTACCTCTCTTCAGACATGTGCTATGGGAGTTACAGTAATATCAGTGCTCTAAGAAAAAGAAACTGCTTTCAAAAATTCATTAAGTTTATGAATTAAGTTAATAAATTAAGTTTATTAACTTAATTTATTAACTTACTTTATTAAGTTAATAAATTAAGTTTATGAATCTTAGAACAGCTTGAAACCTCTAAGGGGCGCGTTTTCGGGCGGGAGCTTTATTGTTTTGAAGTTTGGGCTTGTAGACAAATAATTAGCTGAAGTCAATCATCAATTTGGAAAATATCTGGAACAGGAAGTAGATGGCTCCATAGTGGTAGAAGGTGGTAGTATGCCCAATTTATAAGATAAACTGAAATGCGAAAAATATCGTGGGATATCTATCATATCTATAAAGTTGTAACAAATATGGTAATGCACGGGATAGTATGGAGAAACGAATAGGGGTGACATATAGAGAGGTGGATCATAGATATGGTGATAGGACAAAAGAACTACTGCACATCAAAAACTTGCAACAAGCTGCTGGAGGTTTATTCGATTGGAGGCAAAGGTTGAAGAAGGTCAACAGACAGGCATTACAGGAAGAACTAAATTTTTCAAAGAAGTTTAAAAAACATTACCCAAAAATTAAGCATATATAAAAAAAGAAAGCATTATAGTTTTTCTATGCTTTAAAATATAGATACTCACAACTTGTAATCTTTTGGTTCTCTGGATACTGGTATTTTTGCTTCTGGACTTCTATCTGGGCTCAGCAATCTGTCAGGCAGTATTTTGTCAGCATCGATGTTGACCTCGGCGTACGGACAATATTTCTGAGACGAATGAGTCGTGAACTTAAGGCCCATGGTGTGTCCCTGACCTCTACATCCAACCGTGGGACATTCCAAGAAGTCGTACACGTCATCAGGAGCTGGAAGTTAACATGAATCCCATAAATAAGAGTTTCTTAAAGTGTAATGACGCAACTTACTGAGAGGTGGTTCCATGGGATGTCCAGTTTTTTGACACCAACCCACTGGATGAATATCGGAACTGTCGTCGTCCACCCAGTAGCTGTATCGATCCGGCCAGCCGTCGAAGTGAATTCTGACTTGATGCTCTTTCACGTCATCAACAGTAGCAACTCGTATCAAATGAGGAACCTTAAAAATCACAATGTTGCAACCAGATCGTACTATAAGGTTCGTAAAACTTACCCTTTTGTCTACACACTCCAATCTCATGCCTCTCTTAAAGCCGCAAGCTGATCGTTGTTTGAAGGCCCTCACAGGTGCCGCTACTGCCTTTCTCTCCTTCAGGTACTTTTCCCAAGTAAAGTTTTCAGGTGTTGGATAATCTAAAGGCATTTATAGTGAGTACGGATCAAAATAAGGTTCTTATATCGCTTACCACTTGGAGGAGTCAAGTTGTGTCCGTACTGGTCGCACCATCCTACTGGATGAATATAGGGAGACGTTGGATCCGCCCAATAATCATAGATGTCATCCCATCCATCGAAATGAACCAACAATCTATTATCCATCATATCTCTAATTGTTGCCACGCAAACTAAAGAGGTATTTTTCTTATCTACAGCTTCCAATTTCATTCCTATCCTAAAACCGTTGGGGCAAATTGCCTAAAAAACAGAAAATAGCAGGTGCAAAAAAAAAGGAAATAAAAATAATAACAGTTAATACAAAAGCGATTTGAAAAAATCTCTATCTATTAACAGCTTGACTATCGCTTCTATTTGCCTGTTTTGGTTCTCTTGGACTATTTTCTGTTTCTTGTAACAAAGACAGGTTTGGTTTTTGCATTTCTTCATCACTAAAGCAAAGCGATTCACTGTCCTCAATATTATTTAGTTATGCATTAGAAAGTGTACTAATAGTACTAACAGAACTGGCTTAACTGGGAAGGTATTTAAAAAGAACTGGAAAAACGAATAATAGGAAGGACGATAGAAATAATAAAGAATATGTAACAATGAAGAATCAAAAGGATGTGTAAGGAAAATAGGAGTGAAACAATGGTGTGAGCTGAATGCTGTATTATGTTCAATACTAGACTGACCCATAAAACAAGCGAAAAATGAGATGAAGACCTTAAAAAGCTGGGATATTGGTATATATATTTTGCAGATTTGGTAAGATGTGTCATTTTGGACAGTACTGCCCAGAAATGCTCAAGGACTACGGTTGATTTTTAAAGAGAAACCTGCGCAAGAAATAGATGTTCTTTCTGTTCTTTAAAATTTATTTCAAAGCCTAAAGGAAATGACCCATTGGAAACGTGAAAAAGTTATAAAAAATACTGTGGTCAGAAGTAAAATGAAATATCTAGATACAAAACTTTTGAAATTACCCTTGTAAAATAACGAATATTAAAAATATGCTTACCTGACCAGCTCTGTTGGCAAATAAATGTTTAGGAGCTGCAGTGCTCTTTGTCACCCTCAAATATTGCATCCAGTTAAAAGTATCTTCGTTATATCCGGGAGGGGGATGTAAGACATGCCCGTACTTTTCGCACCATCCCATGGGGAACATGTCCATGCTGTCTGCATTCGCCCAGAAGTCGTAATTGTCCGAATATCCGTCGAAATGCAACCTGACCCTGTACCCTACTGTATCCACAATGGTCAACACGCAAAAATACGACGGGTGCTGAGGATCGACGCCTTCAAGCTTCATCCCGGGCTTGAAGCAGTTCCTCGTGTACGGAAAGGGATCCTTGAAGAGCTTGATTGGCGCTGATTTGGCATTGACATGAGCTAAATATTTGGACCAGGAAAAACCTTTCTTCTTACAAGCCCACGGATAAGAAAATTTGTCGTTGGAGTTTTCTTCATCCCCGCTCTCGTCCTTGATGTCATTATCAGACTTGCTTTTACTTAATTTTCGTTTTGCGCTCTTCTTGTTACTGGTGATATCAGGAGGTTTTTTGGAAATATTTAGACAAGCCTCCTGGCAATCTACACTGCAGAAATTTGAGGTAATGAAATCGGAACGAATCCCGTAACACCCACATTCAACGCATTGTACCTCTCGCTCCATAACTTCCTTATCCCTGGCCTTCTTCACCTTTTTTTCTTGTATTTTCTGATAGTCTTCGTCCTGGAGGTACTCAATTATACCAAACTCGTTCATTAGAAACTTCAAATTGCTTCCCGGTAAGGTCCCTATTCCATCATCCCAAACTAACAGTTTCGCAGCGTCCACATCACTTTCGCTGAAGTTAAATATATGCTTCGGATCCAGCTCCTGTTCCCCATCACCCGCCTCGCACTTTATATCATCTTTTTCAATCGCTTTCGATTCCTCGCTTTTAACCTCCACCTCCGGATCGAGAAAACTGATCTCCATGCCATCGAAATCCTTTCTGAAATTGAACTGGGATTTTCGCCTGCTCTTTTCTGGTTTGGAGGTGGGGATACTGGGAATGGCGACTACGATTTTTTCCTCGGAGCTGTTGCTGCTTAAGCGTTCAGAATTATTTGTGGGGGTGTCGAGGGCGTCAGTTTTTTTTGATTCCGGGAAGATGTTGGCGATGAAGTTCTTTTTCAGGATGGAGACGCCGTGTGAAAATTTTAACTGTTGCTTGTTGGAAATGTTTTCACTAGAAGAATTGCTATCTATCGAGGAAACAACTAACCTTCCATCACTCTGGTTACTGAGGGACTCTTCAGCAATGGACAGTTCATATGTTTTATTACTAATATCATTCTTTTCAGGACTGACATCAAGTGTTTCACTGCACACTAGAGATTTTTCCGGTATAATTTCCACTGCATTGTCCTTTTTCTTCTCTTGTTTGTGCTTTGACTCACGAATTATCGTAAGGGGATTGTTGAAACCAGAGTATTGTAATTTGCCATCAGATATCTGAAAATTGTAGACTTTTGAATCATTTTGGGGCACTGGCATGGGTAAAACCGTGAACTTGGACTGCACAGAGTTGGTAGTGGCAGTTACCGGTGGTCTGTTGGACTGAAGCTTGGGCATGGGTGCTAACAGAATCTTCTGAGGGGCTGTACCAGCTGGGACAAAGCCATTTTGAGTCATTACCAATCCCTCTGCCATTTTACCGGTGTCAGTTTGAAACTCGGCCGGTTTGGGGACTTTTTTCAACATGGTAAGATATGTGGGAGTTACTTTGGCCCCAGCAGGCACAATTGCCAATGGTTGCTTGGGTAAAACCAAGGAGCCCCTCCCCGACGTCAATATTACATTCTTATTTGAACTAGATTTATTTAAATAAGTAGTTGTAATAGGAGTGAATATAAAATTATTATTATTTACTTTGTTGCCCAAACTGACCCCTCCGAATGGTACCTGATTATTATTTTGTATATAAACCAAAGGCAGAACTTTTGTCTTTAGTGCAACAGTTGTCTGATTTGTGCTGGCAGAGATATCCTGACTGATTGAGCTCTGTTCACATTTTGATATAGTTATGTCATCAGAATGATTTTCGATTACAATTTTTGCATTCGACCCAATATGTATCTTAGTACCTTCATCCCCCTGTTTAAGATTCAACTCTTGAGTGGATGTAGAAGCCATAGCTGAAAACAAACAAAACTTTTTACGTTATCGTCTTAAAACAATGATTTTTATTATCAGGACAACATAATATGTCTTATTTACATTTCACAAAATCAAAAGCAACAAAGCGGCCATAACATTAAAATTAATCTATTCGTATTAATAAACAGTTTGTAAATTAATAGAACGCCCGATACGAGAAATATCAAGCAAATACCATCGAAAAATCGCAAGTCCTTGTTACCAAATGTCTCTATAAAAGTTTTATGAAATGCCTAAATTTAGTAACAGAATAACCGAAACTTTATCGTTACATCAACAAAAAATGCTTTAATAAATTGAATTTACCTGTTGTACTACACCAAACGGACACTATCCATTAAGAACTTTAATTTTACTAAAAACAAAACTATCATCGAAATACCTGAAGAATAATCCGTCCAATATTTTGTTGACGCATGCGTCAGATGGCGAGAGGGTCGGCGGGGATGGTAGGACTGGCAGTCTAATTTTCCCGCCTCGAGAAAAAGATTTCTTCAATTATTTAAAATTTTGAAATTTTACTTAAATATAAATGGCAAAATAATAAATTTAAATTAATAAACAACGTAGTTTAATTCTATTGCTACTAAAACATTTGAAGTTGTATTTTCAGATGGGGAAATGGAAGAGCTAGCCGTTATAAAATATTTCTCAGATGGCCTTGCATTGCTTTTAATTATGGCACATTTTCCAAAATAATTCAATACTCTATTAAAAAAATAAACAAAGGTTTTTTATCTTTCCATGAAAAGAATCCTTTACGGAGAAAACATCTAAAAAACCTAGATAAGAATTCAAGATGGCAAACAATAGTACGCAAGCGCAGTTTCGATGTTGCCATATTTATGGCAATCTATGATTGGTATCATAAAATTTATCGCTTAAAATATTAGTTGTCACTACTGAAATTAATGGTTTCTTGTTAGGTAATCTGGTGGAGGAGAATAAGTGTTTTCTATTTGGAATGAACCGATTGGCAACTACCTAAGATTAAATAATTATTGGTTGAATTAGTGACAACATTGCAAAGAAAAAATGGGTGTTAATGTGTTTAAATGAATGCAAGAATCAAATAAATAAACCTATTTCGTTATAAATAATTCGAGTAAGCCGATTATACTTTTTTTAAAGGATTTTTGGTCGGTAGTAAATGCTTCTTTCGAGTATTCATTTAGGAAAGTCCTCAAAAATATTTTTGGTACAAAATGACCTGAATTGATTTAGGTCGGTTTTAAAGCATTTTTAACAATCATGACTGTTTTATAGTTAAAATAAATAGTCGTAAGAATGGTGGTAGCGATGAGTTCAGGTTCGAATTTGGTCGATCTTATTAGAAGCAGATTATATTAAGACATCACAGATTGACGGGGTATTTTGAATTGCGGATAGAGCTGAATAATTTGTACCAGACGTCTATAGAGGTTTTGCATAGAAAAAGTGGGAATCTACATCTTTTTAGTGCATTTTTATTCAGATGAATTTAAATTTACAAGGATGCCATTCAGTATACTAAATAGAAAACTGGAGCACTTCAAAAAAATACTGTGGGCTTTCGATGAATTTGAATTCTGTAAACCAAAGTTACACAAGGTATGTAGAAATGATTCAGTGCCGATTCACAACTTATATCTGATGTTTTGGCAGTGTAATCTGAAGATTTCTGACTTCTTAATATATACTTATTATGTTTGTAAAGGAAACTGTTAGGAAATGTGCTGCATTATATGACAGAATTTATTGTGATATTGATAGTACAATGATTTGATTAAATTAGTGTCAGCTGTCACCAATAAACAAAATTCTTGGTTGACAGTTTCGTACATGAACAAGTATGCTTTACAAAAGAAATTTAAAGAAAGCCCTGAAGGTGCAGGATGGCTTCACCTACCTACCAATTCTTTGACTTAAGGCTTCTAGTGAAAAAGTAATCTATTTTGCGTTTCTTTATTTTAACAAGTATTTCCTATTTTCAAACGATTAAATAATTCCATAAACAACTAGGTTGGCAAAGAAACACACACAAAAAAACAAATTACTCAAAAATGTTTTGCCAATTTTATTTTAAGTATCTTTATATAGATGCCATTTAGATTATTTTTGATGTGTGTACCTTGACTAATGTAAACATGAAGAGTTCTAGGAACTAAAACCTTTCAATATATGCAAGGCTTTGCATTATATTTTTATATAAGGTGTTCCTTTTTTTTTAATAAATTGTTAGAAGTTGATGTTACTCAATAATTTACCTGCCATGTTAAATAATTACTCACTTTTTATTGGTTTCCCTATTCTTCTTAAACGAATTTAAGCTCTGTCACTACGGTAAGATACCCTACACCCTCTGATAAAAATATAGAGGCATTGATATTTTTGAGTTTATATATATATACAGTAGGTAAAAGAAATAATGTAAACTTGGCTGTCAAGTTCTGATAGCCCATTGCTTTAAAGCTTATGTGATATGAAGATTGGCGAATTTTTAAGTTCATACTCCCAGTATTTTGAGATAATGAATGAAAGTCTATAAGTAAAAGGGCAGCTATATTTGAGGTCCTTGGAAAGATTCTTTGAAGAGCATATCGGTTATTAGTGGAAAAATTTAAATTTTAACAGTCAATTTGACGGCTTTGAGGCCTTTTCTAGTTGAAGAACAAATATTCTTTTATTTTTAATACCTTGAGAATGCTTAGAAGTAAAATTTTGCAGTTGTATACAAACACTGAACTTTTTCTACAACACTAAATTTGTTAGAATATTTATAAACTATATAGCTGTAATAATATGTCACCTCGCTGGTGACTAGATCTAGGGAATAAAGTTGTTAAAACATTTCAAAAATGGTGTTATAATGGCAGCAATTGAAACGCAACTCCGAACCAGACTATTTTTTTGGTGAAGCAAAACTGTTTTTTCGTTTGTTGCCTTATAAGCTTTAATATTCGCATAATATTGATTTGTGATGTTCACGTGAATAGTAGTCAAACAAAAAGAACATATTAAAAGCCTCAAAAAAGGCCACCGTAATCTTGCCTTCTTTTAAGTTTCTAAAAGTTTTAAGTTCTAATTTTTATACTTTATCGCCTTAAAATAATTATTTTTATTATTAGGAGAACATGTCTTATTTACAAATCACTATATAAAAAATGTCACTATAACATTAAAATTGATTTATTCGTATTAATAAACAGTTTGTTAGTTAATAGAACGCCAGGCACGAGAAATATTAAGCAAATACCATCGAAAAGTCCTTGTTACCAAATGTTACTGTGTAAAAGTTTTACGAAATTCCTAAATTTAGTAAAATAATAACTGAAAGTTTAACGTGATATCAACTAAAAATACTTTAATAAATCAGATTTACCTGTTATACTACTCCAAGTTGTCACTTTCCATTAAAAAACTTTAATTTCACTAAAAACAAAACTATCATCTAAATATCTAAGGAATAATCAGTCCAATATTCTGTTGACGCATGCGCCAGATGGGGGCAGGGTCGGCGGGGGAGATCGGGCTACCAATCCAATTTTCCCGCCTCTAGAGAAATATTTCTTCAATCATTTAAAATTTCGAAATTCTATCTAAATATAAATAGCAAAATAATATGTTTAAATTAATAGACACCGTACAATTTAGATCAACTACCACGAAAGCATTTAAATTTATATAAATTTATTTAGGTCGGGAAATTAATGAGCTAGCCCTTGCAAACTATTTCTCAGATGGCGTTGCATTCCTTTTTATTTTGATATATTTTCTAAAATGGTTTATCACTCTATACAAAACATAAACAAAGGATTTTTATCTTTTCTATCGTAAAAAATCTTTGACCGAAAAAGTACCTACAAAATCTTTGATAAGAATTCAAGATGGCAGATGGATGTACGCAAGCGCGATTTCGAGGTTGCCATATTTATGGAAATGTAAGTTGGTGCCATAAAATTTATTGCTTAAAAAGATTCTTTCCCACTATTGCAAGTCGTGGTTTATTATAGGGTGATCAGGTGGAGGGGTAAACAAACGTTTTTATGGATTACCAGGCAAAATTAAGTTATTATTAGTTCAACTAGTGGCACCATTGCTTGGAATCCAAACAAGATAAACAGCTGTTTGTTTTGACTTTGACGTTTAGTGTCTTCAAGAGTTTTTACAGTATTCTAGCAAAAAATAGTTGTTAACGTGCTTAAATGAATGTAATAATTCGTCAGATAAATAATCCTACTTTGTATCAGTAATTTGAGTAAGCGGATTATACTTTATTAAACGATTTTTAGTTGGTGGTAAATGCTGCTTTCCGCGTCCATTTAGGTAAGGCGTCAAATAAAAATATTTTTGTTATAAAATGACGTAGATTGATTTAGTTCGGTTTTAAATCATTTTAACAATTATCATTAGTTATAGTTTAAAAAATCGTCTTAAAAATGGGGGGAGCAGTGAGTTCAGGTCGGAATAATGACGACCTTGTAGATAATTTGTTGGAAGCAGATTATATTAAGACAGCGCAGATTGAAAGAGTCTTTCGAGCTGTGGATAGAGCCGAATATTTTTTACCTGTAGACAGAGGAAACGCCTACAAAGATTTTGCATGGCGAAGTGGGAATCTACATATGTCCGCTCCATGCATTTATTCAGAAGTGATGGAGGGACTGTGTTTATCACCAGGCTTGTCGTTTTTAAACTTGGGATCTGGTACGGGTTATCTCAGTACTATGGTCGGCTTGATCTTGGGCACTAACGGAATAAATCATGGAATTGAAATTCACAAGGATGCCATCCAGTATGCTAATAGAAAATTGGAGGATTTCAAAAAATACTCAGGGGCTCTGGATGAATATGATTTTTGTGAACCAAAATTTATACAAGGTATGTACAAATATTTCATTGCCACTTTGCAATGGTAGTGAGTAATTTTTTGGACTTGTAACTGGTTAAATTTTAACTTAATTTATTTTTTTTCTAAAGGAAATTGTTTAAGTCTTACGGGTGAGTGTGCTGGTTTATATGACAGGATTTACTGCGGTGCTGGTTGTCCAGAACAGTTTGAAGATTATATGAAAGATCTAATTAAAGTGGGTGGAATATTGGTTATGCCTATTAATGATCAACTGTTACAAATAAAGAGGTAGTCTCATGATATTAGCATGTTTTCTGTATCATGGAGTATTTATTTTAGAACTGGTAATACCCAGTGGAGAACAAAAACATTGTTACCGGTATCTTTTGCCTCCCTAATCTTACCATCAGAAGATATGCAAAATTATATTCACCCCAGTAAGCCATCTCAACTCCTAGTCAGATACATGATCAAGTTATTTCCTTCTTACAGTTGAGGTTGAACCATTATCACTCCAGATATTATGTAGAGCCGTCGTGAGAAACATTTTAAGAAAAAACATAGAGATTGAGCATCCCCCAGTTAAACGACAACGTCCCGCAAAAGAACCCAAAAGAAAACGGGTTCTAAAACGTATGGTCGTACCATTGTTTGATGACGATGACAGTTCTGAGGAAGAAAGACACGTCAGATTGGGTAACATATGTTTTTATCCTTTGTTTTTCTGAAAAAGTTACCCCTTTTCGTGTATTTCAGGCGGTGAAAGGAACAGAAATGCTGGTCGTGCGACGTTTAGACGAGACAATGTTAGTGTATTTAGTTATCTTCTAGATATGGGTAATAGGAGACGATCAGGTAAGTGTTTGAAATTATTGCCGTGAAAATTAATATCGTCGTTATTAGGTGGTGATAGAGACAACTTGACCTCAACCAGAAGAAATCAAGACTCTAGAACTAATCAAGAATCTACTGAGACTGATATTAATACAACAGAAGAAAACTCAAATCAGAGGTAAGTTAAACATATAACATACAAATTTACACAAGCAGTATTTATTAGAATTAGTTCCTACATTGCGTGTTTCGTGAACCTCTTTGGATATCTGTACAAGTACTACATCAAGAGGGATTGTAAGAAATTAAAGAAAACTTTTCTTCAAAAGTCTTCTTGCTCCTCTTCCTCTTATTCTTCTTCCTCCTCCTTTGATATATGGAACTACTCTCTGTCTTACTATGTTGGTTAGAGCTTTGAAAGTTCTGCAAAGTTATGATATGCAACGATCATTTTCATATTTCTTCAGTCTCCTTTCTTATACCTGCTCTGCATCCTTATGTTGACTGTTAAGAAACGTTTTCTTATTTTCCTAAAAAGAATCCTTCAAAATTATCCCTTTTCACTGTCTAGGACATGAAGAGTTTTCTTCATTTAAAATTCACAATTTACTTATTAAAAATGGTGTGCAGAATAGGAAAATGGTGATAGTAAACTTGAAGAGATTTACTACTAAACACCAAAACGCTTTTTTGAACTGCTCGACGCACGTTTCGCTAACCATGTTAGCATCATCAGATTAAATTATCTCCTGAAGTTTAGTATTTCACACCAAAGGTTTCAACAGAATTGAAATGGTGATAGGTCTTGAACATTTTCAGACATCCTTTGGAATTGAACACTTTCAGCCATCATTATTTTTATATTCCAACCCATATCCTATAACGTAGTTTTTTGAAAAGTTTCCCAAAGGTTCTAATAAAAAAATGTACATTGATCTTTTGTGATAGCACTGGAGAATCATCCGCCTCACATCAAGTCAGAGCAGTTATAGAGCACCATCCAAATCCAGAGGTCAATAACGAGAACAATCAAAATCAAGAAGATGAACAACAACTGGATACCATCAACGAAATCAGCGACGTCCTCGTCGAATGTCTAGAAGTTCTGAGACGCGAAAGATCCAATCTCGAACAAGAACTCGCCAGTGAAGAGTACCGCAATGACGAAAACGAGGAAGAAGGAGAACAGACCGCAGACGGAAATCAAGGGTACATCTGAACTACCATACTGTGCCACGGCCTTTGAAGAGACTGTTTTTTTTCTAAATTTAGGACCGCAGTTTTATCCCAACCAAGCACAAGCAATGAATTGAAGAAGAATGGTAAAAGGGAAAAGTTCGATAGTGGTTTAGGGGACGAGATAATGGAGGCACAGGATTCCTCAGACGATGAAGAGCACATGAGGCTGGATGCCATTTCAAGCTGCGACGAAGAACAGGCTTCCGGCTCGGAGAAACGCCAAAAAAGAGGTACTGGCTCCGTTTTGAAGTTTAGACGGATCGAATGCAGTCAGCCTAATCAGGGTTAGTTAGGTGGAGGGGCATTTAGATCTTTCGCTGATTGTTTCTCTAAACACTTTGATCTGAATGATTATTTCCATTGTGTTTGGGCTTTTTCAGATACAAGTAGTGAGTTTGATACAGAAGAAGATTCCAAGGTGATCGACAACGAGATGATGATGTATCAGAGCCCGTTGACTGAACACATAAAGGCCAAAATCCAGGAGTTACCCCTACCACCCATCCTGAAGAAATATTTGAACTACTATAGGGATTTCTAAACGTTACATTAAGATTATACACAGTTTGTCATTTTATCTGTATAATAAGATTCATTTTAAGAAGAATAGAGAGAAGGGAGGGATGATCTTTATTGTACAGGGTATAGAAGTAAATATCTTGGTAGTATCTATTTGATAATTAAGCGAAGAACGAGCTTTATGATGTATGTTGACCAAATCTAAACAACCAAAAGTGTTAGAGCCTAAATCTTTCAATATATCAAAAGCTTTACATTATATTTTATCTTTTTTTTACGTAAATTCCTGGAAGTTGATTTTGCTCAAGAAATTGGCTGTAGTGTTAAATGATCTCGTTTGCTATATAATAAAGTTTCCTTGGTGTTAGTTTTGTTTTGTTTCCCTATTCTTCTTAAACGAATTTAAGCTCTGTAGGTATGGTAGAATACCATAAATATGTACCACTCTAGATATTTTATACTCGGAAAAGAAAATTCTGCTAAAAACTTAACAGAGTGACGTATTAGGGTCATTTTTCTTTTCTAAATGATGATTTACTGATACTGATTTTATTTTTACAGGAGTTTTATTTAATTTTTTTGTATAATTCCAACCTGCATACGTGAAGTCCGGAACAGTCATAGTGGTGGTCAATATTTTCGCCGCATACATACGTGTTTACAAATAATTAATTATTCCTAGTTAAGTTTGTGTGTTTTATTGTAATTTGGTTGCATTGAAATATACATATTTCAGATTAAATCATTTGTGTTTGTTTTCCTTTTAAAATCAGCCCTTTTCTCCTAAGTCAGATCTGTTATAAGACAACATCCGAGTTCAAAAGTTGATAACGAGAACAAAAAAGTTCAGCCTGGAACAAAAACTTGTTCGTGTAGAGGGCAATGACAACGAAAACTAGGAATAATGGGGACAGCACGTGGAAGGATCAAGGGTACATTTGAACTATCATACTGTTTCACGGCTGTTAAATCGAAACTGTTTGGTTTAGCAAAATAATCGTAATTGATTCGTCATCTGTTCAACAAGCAACACAGAAGGCAATACGCTTAACTGATCCTACCATATACAGAGTTCGCTTTTCTGACGTGAATATTTAGTTGTGACTCATAGTATTATCGTAGATAATTTACTTTTTGTTCCAGTTTTATGCAGGAAGTTCTCTTTCTAGAACCTGAAGTGCAATGGCACACTAACCACAATGACCCTCCTTTTGAATTTCCCTTAGTTTGTATAAACGCCTGAAAATGGTTTCTGATGTTACTCCGAGTTCCTCTTCTAGCTCTAGCAGTGCACAAAAAGGATTTTTAAAATTATTATTAATTAAATTAGGATTGTTATAAAATCAGTTCGAACTTTAGTGGTCACTAATGACCAAGTCGAGTGTTTGGAAGTGTTGTGACGCGAAAGATTCAAACTGGAACAAAAACTCTTCAGAATGGAGAATAGTTAGAACGTAAACATGGAATAAAGGGAACAAAACATGTGGGGAAACCAGGGTACTTTTGAACTATTATATTGCACCATGGCTGTTAATTTGGAACTGTTGGGTATAGAAAAATTCTTGATTTGAGTCTGATAAATCCAAAGGAAAAACGCTAAACTGATGCTAAATGATATGCAAGATGTTATTTATGTGTAAATTTTACTATTTTTTTATTCCAACTGATGACTGCTTCATTCAAGAGGTTGTAACATTTTTTTAAATACTTTTGCCACTGGTTTTTGGGAATTCTCTCCAAAGTTGGAGTTGAAGTCTATCGAACATTCGAAACGCTTTTTTTTTCGCTAGCTTCACTTTCGAGAATAGCCAGAAAAAGTCACATGGAACCTTATCAGGCGAATAAAGGGAATATACAAACGCCACGCCAGTTTGGTGAGAGATGTAAGGTAAATTTAAGAATATCGGTGGGGTGTTTGATGAACCTGCCTCTATCCGGAGCGACCTCTAGCAATCCATTGCCAGTTTTTAATATCCAGTAGTGCTTTTCTTTCATTTTCCTACCATCGGGTCTTTGGTCTCCATAATTCTCCTTGATATTCAGCTTTCTGGCATTATCGCCACGGTTCCCCTATCTGAGTCGCTGAATCCTCACGTAGTCTACAATATCCAGATCTGTTTTCTTTATGAGTGTCTACCTCTTGCAGCCATAGGTTCAACTACACTCCGAATGAGTGTTTTATAGAACTTAACTTTCGTGTTCCTGTGTAAAAGTTTTGATCTTATGGCAGGCGAAGACTAAGCAGTTTTGAGATGTTGTATTGCTTACCAGATAAGTATATTCCTTCATTACTTCAATGTTGTCATCGGTGAGTATACAGTTCTGTTCTCTATTGGGATTAGATCTTTTCAATGCTCTTTCTGCACAGGTATGATCTTTAGTGTTTATCATTATGCTCACTGGTGATGAAAAAATCAATTAATTCCAGTTCCTTAACAGGTAAAGAGAAAATACCCACTTTTCGAGAGTTTCCTTACCTGACCGCGACTTCGACCACCCACATATGGTAACTAAAGATTCTCTAGAGGTGCTCCGACTCCAAGATGTCCAAATGTTCACCAATTCTGTTAATATTAAAGCATAAAAACTAATAAAAGTACACTGTGTTGCTAAAAAGATGGTACACCTGCTTCTCCAGATTTACGTTCTTTAGATATTTGTCTCTAATTCCTATCCATAGTTTTATTACCCAAGCTTAGTACTTTGTAAAGCATGGTCTTTATTCTTAATTACTGATTGACATCTAGGTATGGAGTGGATAAGAGGTTGGTATGCTTCTATAGGTAATCAAATCTTATGCATTTATTATTAATGCAATTAAACGGTCACTATGTGTAATTACTAAAGTTTTGAAAGAATCATATGTAGCCCAAAACCATCGAGTTTATATATATATATATATATATATATATATATATATATATATATATATATATATATATATATATATATATATATATATACAAATAATGTTCTTTTATATTTATTCAAAGCAATTAATGCTCATAAAGTAACTTGGCGTCAATTTGCGTTCCTCCAAAGTCATTACAAACTATTTCGGACGTGAATAAGAAGGAAACAATTCTAAGTTTCCACGATTATTGATTTTACACGGCTCTGCGCATACTACAAATTTTATTCTCCAACTTTCAACTCCATATTGGCATCACGCTCTTTCGACGACGTTGTCACATAGTGTCGATTTTCTGTCGTTCTGAAAAACTGTACGGCGCGTCTTTTATTTTGCTATAATCTTTGCTTAATGCTATTCGACAATAATATAATTAATATTAATATAAATACTATTATTTAAAGGTGTCGTTAAGAATGTTATACACGACCAGAACAAGTTTTTAGATAAACAAATTAATTTAGTAAGTTTATACTTTTTTTTACAATTTCATATTTTGACAATTTGTCAAATATAAAAATAAGTCTAATAAGTAACTTATACAACCAAACATGCACATTTATTTAACCAACAACTTAGCATTTTTAAACATTCTCTATAGGATACTTCAGTTAATACAAAACAAACTCTCTTGTACTAAAGTACTCACTTATTTAAGGGTAAAGACATTCCTTTCCTATAAATTACAAACATTTCAAGTTAAATATGTTCAGACGTTTGGCAACGCTGTCCGCAAGGTCTCGAGTCCGATGTCTGAAAAGTTTTTAATCGCGAATATCTACCTCTTTTTTTCCGCCAACTTCTTACAACTTTCTTTAACTCGCAAATAGTGATCGTACGCGCTGTGAAACTTCACCAAAACACTCTGCCCCGGTTTCGCACCGTCCTACAGTCAGGTAAAACTACTTTGAAAGTTTTGGAATGCACGCATACTAGGCTGTTTAAGGGTCGAAGCTCGTTTATGTTTCATAGGTTAGGTTTAAGATGACGTGACCGACGTGTGGCCAAAGCTATAGGGGATTCATAAATAAATCCTTGTGGCAATTGTTTTCCTAGGCTACTATGATTGTTTTTTTTTGTTTTATTTTATCAGAATAGTTTATAAGTCTGATTTTTTTTGGCTGTGGTAGTTAATGTTTTTTCGTTATTTTAGAGTCAGTGCAAGGAAAATAAATTGTAAGCAGCAACAGCTGTAAACTTGTTGAAGTTTTCAACTTTACGTGACACTTGTTACCCATCCGTGGCGAAAAAAAAATAGAATACCATGCTTATTTTTAGTTGTCAAAGTTTTGTTCCAAATTTTGTTTTATTTATTTATTTTTTGATTAAATTTCTGTTAGATTTTATTAAATATTGTTGTTAAGATATATAAGTTAGTATATATTTTATCATATGGGTCACTAGAACTTTCTGATAGTGCTTTTTTAAGATGACATGGCTTACGTGTGAAAACAATTGCACGGGTTAGGTAAATAAATTCTTGGATAAATTGTTTTCTTAGCCTACTAGACTGATATGTTTTCTTTCATTTTATTTTGTAGTAGGGTTTTTAATTTCTATTTTAGTTTGCATTTTTGTTAGAAAACTATTGTTTTAGATATATCGAACATTATATTAATTACGGTACCAATAATGTGATGTGTTATTTTAAGGAGACAGTATACGGGGCTTATTTTAAATGTTGACAGTTATGTATCCATAAATCTAAATTATAATCATTTTTGTTATGTTTATGTATTTAATGATTATAAATGTATTTATGATTATAGTAAGTTTAAACAATAACCGAGATGGTGAAAGAAAATACTTTACTACTTACTACGATTTATACGTTTGATTTTGTTTAAATAACATCAATAAATTTAGAGGGCATTCCATACTTCTTAAACTCGGTTTCAAGATACCTTGGCTGACGTGCGGACAAATTTGCGCGGGATACTTATATTAATCCTTGCGGCATTTGTTTCCAGAGCCTTCTACGATTGTTACGTTTCGTGTGATTCTTTTATAGTGTTTTATTTTTCAAAATATTGTTAATGAGTTGAGATAATAGATATTCAAGTAGATTATTTATAGGTTTTAGATTATAGAGCAGATGTTTTATAGATTTGGATTGTCATAATTGTTTTGATTATGATTACATATTTTTTATATAGGGTATTTTAAAAGTATTGTGGAAAATTATATATTATAGGTTTTAATATACAGGGTGTTTGAAAACTCTTGATCATTTCTGAACCTTTTTGTTTTCGTATTCTTCTTTACAGAAGGGTCGTGACCTATGGAAACTCATTCTTTTTGGGACCCTTTCGGATTACTTCTCGCCAACGTTCTCTATTTCTGGCTTTCTTGGTTGTATATTGGAGTGATGTATAGGTCTTTAATGTGGTTTGTACATCTTTTTGGAGGTTTGTCGCGTGATCTATTTCTAAAACTATCCAACTAATAAATTATGAAAATCTATAGAAAAGTACAAGGAAATAAGATTACAAACAAAACTTTGCCGTTTGTTATTTAACATCCACTGTAGCGTTACTGTCGCAGTTGAAAGTTTCTGATCTGTTAAGGATTTTTTTGCAGCCATAGAAGGAGGTGGTAATTTGATGGTTCAAAATCTGGCTAATAAGGTGGGTGTTATTTTAGAGCGCCCTTAATTTAATGTTTAAAACATTAAATCAAAAACAAACATTTTAAAAATCATATATTTTGTTATGACATTATTTAAAACTCAACTGCTTCCTGCCCTTCGTTACAGATCATCACAAAAAATAAATTAAAAGGCCTGGCGGTTTTTTGACACTTGGAAATATCCAAGAATGCAGCCGAGCAGTACTTTTTGTTGTCTTTATTGTCATTGTTGTCGATCCTTTCCGTTTCTTGTAATAACAAGGATCGATCCGAGCGACAAAGCTAAATATTCTTGCTCTAGAACAACGCACGATCTCGCACAGCAAACTTTATCAAGGAGGCCCTGAACTATCTCAAATGAGAGTTTTTTTCGCATCCTCGATACTCTCCGGATCCTGCGGCAACCGATTATCACCTCTTCCCCTACCTGTCTAACCAAATGAGGGGCGTAACCTTCACCAATTTAAAATTAAATCATGTTACTGCGAAAAGGGCCACGATTGGCTGCAATGTTTGTGACGTCATTATGTTAAAGTGTTTATACGTAAGTACTGCCAAAGGGTTTACCTGTGTATATACTGTATAGCGCAATAAAGTATTGATTACAAATTTAATTATGCATGACAAAGGGTTCATAAAGGTCAATTCTGATAATATACATACATCGTGTGGATATTTTTATGGTCATAGATTTTCTTAAAAATGACATTCGGTTCAATTCAGCTTATGTTCGAAGTGCTAAAGCATTAATTTGACTTTTATAAAAGTAACAATTTAAATTTAAATAAGAAATAAAATATTTCTATTAAATATAATTAAATTATTTGTAGGGTGACACGCGAAATGTACGGTGACAAGTCTATAGCTTATGTTCAATTCAACCCCAAACATTATATTTGCACGGTAAAAGGACGTGTATGCCCCTTAATTATTAATAAAACACTAAGAAAATACACTTAATGTCACGATTGTGTAGCTTCAGCAGGTAATAAATACGCAAACATAAATACATTGATATAATGTTATAAATAATCATTTTTTGTATATATTTGATGACAGGTGGTTGTGAAAATTTGATGTTGTTTTAGGATTAATACGTCGTGCTACTTGGAACCATTTATCTCGACGTTTAACATTAACATTGGGGTTAATGGGGAAAAAACTTATGAAACAACTCAACATTTTTGCCTTTCAATCAAAGTGAAAAATACCAAAACGGTTTCTCAGAAATTCATGAACCTGTGCCCATTACAACTGTAAGAATACTCAACGTTGTTTCTTTATCTCATCAAGCATAGCAAACTATCACTCCATTCAGTCGTTTCAAGGATTATAAAAACACAAACGTTTTCTCTGACTAATTCCCAGCCAATCGATTTCCACGACGCAAAAAATACCGAAAAAATAAAATAAAATCCCGAAAAAAAAGTTTCGAGCCTGCTATCGACTTTTTGCACCCGGGCCCACCGAAAAAAAAGGAGAAAAGTTGGAAGAAAGTTTGGAGAAGTTTACGCCGAGCTGGGGAGTCGTAAAACTCCCTCCAACTTCAGGAATAATAAAACGAAAATACGATTTCATTATATTCAGCTCCCATTTTTTCCCTTCTCATCCTGGGATGCTTATATTTTGCGTATTATAACAGGTGAACTAGGAAAAAATAATTATTAGTAGATTGGAATAAGTTTATGTATACTGGAGAACGAAAATGTTCGCATATTTAACTACAACATTTTCTACCAACTGACTCGATTTCTCTTAAATCTCTGGTAGTCATCGCTTTAACTGTCCCTTCTTTCGACGATTTTTTATTGGGTCTTATTTTCTATCTGTGATTTGGAAGATCCCATTCCTTAAACATTTTTACTAGCTTAGTTTTACCCATCCTCTGGATACGGCCATACTATATTACTTGTTTTCTCTCGATATCTGTTGTCAGAGAGCTCCCATTTACGCGAAATTCTGTGAAACTCAAGTTTTATTCAGTTACATCCTTGAATACCACCATGGAATTGACTAGAAAAGTGTTTGTCAACAATTCAACAAACAATTTCCGGTAGCATTTGATCCCGCGACGTACTGGAGAGCTATAGGAAACTTTTTGATCGGAAATATCAATAAACCCTGTATTATATTCCACTATGGTTGATAGTTTCGAAACATTAGCTATTTCTGTTGGAACTTTAACCATTTCTGGGACAGCTTTCGTTGTCAGAAATAAAACCTCGCGTTTATCTTTCCATTTTCCTACTACAACTTTAGAGTTGCTTTTTGGATTAAGTTTCCGGTTTTGATGAAGGGTACGAACTAAATATGTCTGACTATTATTTAGCTCATGTGCTAGATCAACATTTGTAATAGGAATTGTCAGTAAAAAAGGTTCTACCCGTATTGAGAGGAGGTTCCATTGAGAGGTTTGAACACCACCATCTCTGCCATATATTTTAATCGAATATGTATAGGCTCCCTCAACGCACAATTTGAACAGTTTGACACCGTATTTATTACTTGACTGGAATGTACTGAAGAAAACTTAACATACTTTTGCGTTTGAATTGCAAATGTGTTGAAATTTTTGATTTAACATTTTT
This sequence comes from Cosmopolites sordidus, assembly GCA_031761425.1. Lineage (NCBI taxonomy): Eukaryota > Metazoa > Arthropoda > Insecta > Coleoptera > Curculionidae > Cosmopolites > Cosmopolites sordidus. Next base: position 153,625 of record JARFXV010001076.1, on the reverse strand, counting down.
ACAAGTGGAGCAATCTTATATAATCTAAAAAAAGGAATAAAACAATTTTTTACTTTATCTATCACTTTTATTTTTAAACAAAATTGGTGTGACTATAGTTTCGTCAAACGACTTTACATTCTCAAACACTACTTTAAAACTAAGGCTTTACAGCTTTTTATATATTCTATGTACCTAATTTTATACTTTTATTGGGGTTAATTTCTTACAATATTTGAAATAGTGGGGAATTTCGGAGATCCGTCTGATTGTTTAATAGCTGTCTAGACGGATCTTTATTATATTTATACATTTCAATAGCTTCTAAAATGTTTAATTTTTTGCTTTTGGGCGCTATACGTAAAATTTTCAAATTTGTAATCTCGGGAAATTTATATCCGGTATCTATGAAATGGTCCGCAAAATTAGAGTGTTGTTTCTTTAATATGTATGTAGATTTATGTTCTTTGTATCTGGGCTGAAAATTTCTGCCGGTTTATCCAACATAGCAGCTACTGCACTCGTTGCAACTTAACATATAAACTCCAGATTTTGTATTTGCTGATGTTTTATCTTTGGCATTAAAAATTAATTTACTGGTTGACTGGGTGGTTTTAAACGCTATTTGCAAATTATGTTGCCTCAAAGAGCGAGCTATTTGTTCTGAAATTGAACCGAAATATGTAATTTTACAGTACTTTTTATTATTTGTTTGTGTGTTGTAATTCATCAAGTATATCCAATCTGAATCATTAATCAGACAATTTTACGGGTGGTTTGATCTGGCGCTCACTTCGCGTAACATTTAACTTCACTTCGGGTGCTCTGCTTTTATACACACTCGTTCCCGAATCACAGTCACTTCTTCCGAGTACGGTCACTCCCACGTTTTCACTCTCCGTTTCTATATAGCTACTGTCCTCGGAGCTAGGCAAAGCTTCCACACCACTACAACCAGTAACTTGTGAAAAGTCTATTCGAGAGAAAGCATTGTCCGTTCCAACAAAGTTTGTTCCGTTATCACTGTATATGGTTTTCGGACGGCCGCGTCTGGCAATAAAACGTCTCAAAGCTTGTACAAAACTTTGGACTGACAACGATGTGCAAAGTTCAAAATGTACTGCCCGATATATAGCCCAAGTAAAAAGACAGATCCATGCCTTTTTTGCCCCCATTTTAGCCCATGCCCCCTTTTTAGACATAAAGGACCCGCAAAGTCTACCCCTGTTATTTCAAATGCTGTTGCATCGCGGACACGATCTACTGGTAGAGAAGCGATATTCACTACAAAAGGCTTAACATCATACCTTCTACATATTATACAGTTAGATATGGCCGATTTAATTGCACGTCTGCCCCCTAAGATCCAGTAATTTTCGCGTAAAATACTCATCAGTTCCTGTGCACGGACGTGACATGACCTAACGTGTTCCCAAAATAGGCAGGCAGTACGAATGGAAAACGAAAGTTTTCGCTATCTTCTCTATTGCTGATTCGTGACCTTAAACGTCTCAAACCATTCCTATCTTTAAAAGCATCTAGAGTACTTAGTTGTTTATCGTTTTCATCTTTAAAAAACTCTTGTTGTATCATTTTAAATACAAACACTTCCGCCTCTTGGGTCTCTTCATACGCTAACGATCCTTTTCGCTTACTGCCTTTGGTCGTTATATTGTATGCAAAACGAAATATCCACGCAATCATTCGTATAATCTTCCAGTAAAGAGAAAAGTAGTTCAGATGCCAATCACTTGATGTCATTGTGCTTTGTGCATTGTTGATCAAAACGGTAACTAACAATTTCTTTCTCTCCTTATTAATTTTCTCTTCGTTACAACTGGGATTATCTGTTGGCCAGGTAAATGGATCTTGGTAGAGCCATCGTGGTCCTTCCCACCACTTGGAATCCATTAGCTGTTCAGCAGAGCATCCGCACGAAGGTAAGTCAGCCGGATTAAGTGCCCCGGGTATCTCCACTACGTGATTCCAAACAAACGTTGTCCATTCTTCTGGCCTCTTGATCCAGCAAAGCACTGTTGTAGAATCCGTCCATAAAAAGCTTTCCACTTTTCTCTAGATGTCTTTTCAGATTCGTATACAAACGAACTGCGATGATTGCAGCCATCAGTTCCAAACGAGGTATCGATAGTTTTCTTAAAGGTGCAATTCGTGATTTAGCCGCCAAAAGGCGGACAATAATCTGTCCATTCGAAACACCTCTCAAGAAGACGACTACAGCATAAGCATTATTGAATCTTATTTATTTACCTAGGTATTTTAATAGCTGATAAGTGCGATATTTCTTTAACCCAATTTCGAAATTTGATCTCTGTCTCAGGATCAACAAGTGTATCGCAAGTTAATCGTTTTTCTCAAGTATGTTGCAGCAACAGTTTCGGTATCAAGGTAGTGGGACAGGTAAAGCCGATGGGATCAAACACACGTTGAGCCAATGAAAGCATTAACCTCCTGGTTACTGGTTCGTTTAAAAGCTGGTGTATATCTTCATGTTCGCAGTTAACGCTTAATGTATCACCAGATTTGTCCCATATTAACCCCAGTACTGGTGTGAGGTTTGCCTCACTGTTGGATTTGATGTGTGTACTCCCATCCTCTTAAATGAAATCTTCCTTCAGCCATAATAGCACTAGATTCTTCTATAAACGTTTTGAACTCACCTTCAGTTGCGACACTCGTTACGCAGTTATCTACGTAAAAACTCTTCAAAAGTTTCAAAGTAGTTGCTTCTGAATAAGCCACCTCCTTTGAGATTACCCTTTTAAAAATTTCAGATAAATGATATTCCAATTTGGCACCCAAAAGAAACGACTACTGCTGACACCGACCACTACACAACGGTGTCGATATATTTTTAGATTGCCTTCCTTATCATTCCATAGGAATCGAAGGAAATCCCGGTCAGATTTCTGTATACTGATTTGCAAAAATGCTTTGCGAATATCTGATACGATAGCAATTCTATTTTGCCTAAATCTAATCAAGATAGAGGGAATTTGTTCGATCAAATTTAATCCCTTTTCCAAGCACTGATTCAAAGAAGCATGATCTTTTTCTCTGGCTGAAGCATCAAAAACCGGCCTTATTTTCGGTGTTACATTGCCCCGCTTAATTACTGCTCTATAGGGTAAATAATGAGTTTCGCTTCCAGATTCGTTTTCAGAGACCTCTTCAATAATGTTTTCTTCCAGCCATTCTTGAAACACCTGGCCATAAGACTGCAAATAATTTTCGATGGCTAACTTCTTCACTGTATTTTCCAAACGCTTCTTCGCTACCTGGTAGTTATTCGGTAATGCTGGATATCCTTCTAACCATGGCAATCTGACCTCATACCTTCCATCCGAATCAATTGTTATAGTTTCTAAAAATCCCAGTTATACCCAATGCGTGCAAAAGAGTGATACAGTTGTCATGGATATACTATTTAACTTTTCCAGAGGAGTTTTTCCCATCAAAGTCCAACTGAGGAATGTTTCGATGACAACCAAGCCGCATTTTAGAACATGCCTTCTTCCCGTATATAGTTTACTTGCGATGTCGGAACCAATTAGAATTTCAATGGGGTTAGAACCTCGGAAATCTGAAACCTGGATTCGAAGGCTATTCAATTATTTCATCCATTGACCATCAAATATAGGAGAAACATTTGTGCAAATGACTGGCTGGTCCAACGCTTCAAATGTACATCTATAGCTGTTGTGGTTAAGCTTTACACTATAGCATTCATGTTGTTGCAACATCTCACCTCCACCAAATAAACCGTGGACGATGTTCATTTGTTTCTTAGATGTATATCCCATCCATTCAGCGGTAGACTTTAAAATGTAGGTTTTTTGAGAACCCGTGTCTATCAAGGCTTTCACGAATCGTGACTCCATCTTTACGCCTAACGTTTGTAAAAATATGTGTGCACTCGTGCTATTGGTCAGAGCGTGGTCAGCGTCAGGAGGATCTTCCTGTTTGTCGTTTTTTTGTTCAAACTCTTTATCATCAGATGTATTTACAGACTGCTCTGGGCACATTAAGGCTACATGTGGTTTCCCACATATTATACATTTTAACCTTGTGTGACATTTTCGAGAGTGATGTCCAAGTTTGAAGCAACGAAAAGAAGCCCTTTTTCAGTTAAAATCTTTTTTTTTCTTTTAAGTTAAGATTCCGAGCTTTGAAACAATTGGTGCTTTCATGAGAATTTTGACAGAAAATACATTTATTATTAACAACGATAGCAATTTATTAAACCTGTCGCAGTCGGAACACTGGACTTCGTATGGACTTGTATCTTATCATCAAAGTTACGAGTCGAACCTTTATTCGTTCCCGTAGTACCCATGCGAAAACCTTCAACTGCTAAAGTAATATGCTGTTCATTATCAACTTCATTTTTCAGAAGTAACATAAGACTTTTAAGACGATCTTCTAATGGGGAACTCTTTGTGGCCTGCGATATACCTTTAGATCCGTTAATACCGGGCAGACGTTGCCAAACTCGCAACAAGTCTGGCGGAAGGCATGATTCTATAAGAGGAAACAACATTGCGGAATATTTATTGGATGTAATACCAAGAGTTTCTAAAGCTCGTAACTGGGTTTCTAACTTGTCGTATAATAAAGAAAGCTCAATTTCATTGCCAGACCCGGTGTTGTTTATAATTAATTTTAATAACTCACGAACATATACTTCGATTTGCAAGTCCTCGCGCCCGAACTGTGCAGTCAGACAGTGAACCATTTCTTGGTAATTGTCCCCAGTAGCGGGAAAACTATCAACTAGTTGTATGGCCCTGCTTCTCGGTACAATTGTTTGAACTAGATATTCCACTTTATCGCTCAAATCTATATCCAAATCGTCATGTACCTTTTTAAATTGCGACCAAAACGGCAACCAGTCTCGAATGTTCCCATCAAACCTTTTAAACTCCAACACAGGCAATTTAAATTTACGCTTACCTGGTGTGTTGATGGCGTCATTACCTTCAGATGTGATAGAATTGATTCCGTTCTTGTCTCCCGCCATCTTCTGCATACATTTCTCGCAGCCTAGGTTCGAATCGATGAACTTCTTTCCATAGATGTCACTGCCTTCCATTTCTGCTAACAAATCCTTTTTAGTAGAATCTTCTTCCAACATGATATTATATATTTCAGTATCAACTAACTTGATCTTTTTATATTTGTGCTCTAAAATATTTAGCTGCACTCTTATTGCGCCTATATCAACTTCAGGCGTAGATATCAACTCATTTAATTCTTTTACAATTTTTGTAAAAGCGGTACGAAGTGGCAATGTTTGCAATGTTTCTTCTTTGATTCCATTTTTTTGACAAACTTGGTTCAAAACCGCACACGTTTACCAAAACAGCGGGCAACAACGTAGCTAAAGTTTGTCTTATTAAAATAATAACACTTTTTGAAAACACTCGCGTACAATATCCGAAAAAATTACAGTTTCAGTCCTGTCACGGTCGCCAAATGTCAAAAATGGATCTGCGATACAAAACTACCAGTCTTGCATCCAACACTCGAATCGCGCAAAATAAAAGCCGGTAACAATTAAATAGGCTCTATTTTCAACGCTTTTGACTACTAATTACTTATTTTTACATCGCACTTGACTTTTCCCGAAGACTTCTTCTTCTTTTTTTTAACAAGGCAACAATATCCGCCTTCGGAGAATTTCAACGTAAAGCCAGATTTGACTAAGTAGAATATAATTATTCTAAACTAAATGGGTTCTAACAGGTAATGACGTGGGCAGTTTAAAAAGATTCCAGCCTCGACATGAAGATGACGCTACTGGTTAAAAAATCTCGTAGTATAATTGCGCATGTGCTGAAAGATAATTTTGAAAATTAACTTGTCTAACAGTCACTTATGTCAGTTGATGTCAGTGTTTCTGTAAACTTGAAAAAAAAACGAATATCTAGTTGTCATTAAATTCTTGCATTTGAAAGCCAATACTCCTACGCAAATTAACTTTCGGCTTTAATTTGCGTAGGGATATTGCAAGACTTTAACAGAACTACGATAACAGTGTTTTGCAAAGGTCCCAAGTTTTCACTATGCTCAAGTGTGAAACAAATTTCAGAAGACAAGATAAGAGCAGTGAAAGAGGTGAAATAATTATTCTGTAATGAAGAGAATGAGGCAAATTAACATTACCTTGAAGTCTTACTCCCACTAAAGCTACTGATTACGTTTTGTAGAAGGCAACAGTAAAAATCAATAAGACACATAGAGCGAGAACAGATACTGATAATGCTAAAACTTTTGCAATACGCCTAGCTAATATTTTTCAGCTATATCCATGAAAACTTTACGAAAAGAAGAGGAAGAAATAATCTTATACCTTAAAATACCATTCCAAATGGGACTTCTCATTAAAGCCATAAAAATTAGTAAAGTTAAGGCTATGATTCACAGAAATCTCAGCCCAAAGAAAAGCCAGGATTTGACCTTATAACTGACTCAATCGTTAAACAATTACCGGAAAAAGTAATAGGTGTTCTTACACAAATTTATAAGGAAATACTTAGAGTCGGCTATTAGCCGTCATACTGGAACGTTGGACAATTCATATTGATTTCAAATCCTGGTAAACCGATGGAGGAAGCAACATCATATAGACCCATTACACTTTTATCTGTTTTGTCAAAGCTTTCCGAGAAAAGCCTGAAGCCATTGCTTGACGAACTAAATATCGTTCCAGAATACTAGTTCGGATTTCGCGAAAGACACGCAACAACTGCACAGGCTAGTTAAAATTAATTATAAGGCTTTTGAAGATGAAAATACTGCTCGGCTGCATTCTTGGATGTTACACAAGTTTTCGATAGAGTATGGTGCACAGGCTTACTACACAAACTTAAATCCAAATTTCCTAAACTATACTATCAGGTATTGTTATCATACTTGAACGGATACTTCGCTGTCAAATATAAACGAGAAATATCTAACTTATATAAATATATTTAAAAATATAAAAATATAATATATTTAAAAATTAGAAATATCCTATAAAATCAGTAGTACCTCAAGGTAGTATCTTGGGTCCTATACTTTCTCAAATTTTCACTGCTGATCTACTAATAGTACCACACATTTTTACGAAGAGGAAGCAACTTGGCTAGGTTACGTTAGGTTAGGCTGAGTTGGGTTGGGTCGGGTTTTTATGGGTTGCGCTGGGTTAGGTTGGGTTGGGTTGGGATGGGTGTGTTTGGGCTGGGTTGTTTGGGGAAGGTTGGGTTGGGTTGGGTTGTGTTGGGGGGGGGGGTAGGGTAGGTTGGGTTAGGTTAGGTTAGGGTAGGTTGGGTTAGGTTAAGTTATAGAATAGAAATATCTTTGAATGAGACTTGACCGAAGACTAAACTGGAAACAACACATTTTTACGGAGAGGAAGCAACTTGGCTAGGTTAGGTTAGGTTAGAGTCGGTTGGGTTGGGTGGGGTTTTTTATGGGTTGCGTTGGGGGGGGGGGGTTAGGTTGGGTTGGGATGGGTGTTTTTGGGTTGGGTTGTGTGTGTGTGTGTGGGGGGGGAGTTGGGTTGGGTTAGATTAGGTTAGGTTAGGTTAGGTTAGGTGAAGGTAGGTTGGGTTAGGTTAGGATAGGTTAAGTTAGGTTAGGTAGCAACTTGCTTAGGAATTATCTAAATTCTACTAGTTAATAGGTAGAAACAACTGTGTGGTACTGGGATTGTAACCAATATAGAAATACTTCAAAGATTCAAGTCCAAAGCCTTGAGAATAATTACTGATGCTTTTTCGTTCGTGACAAATGTTACGAACCTGTGTTAAAAGAAGCCAAGTGCGCGTGTGCGACGTATCTATCGCGACTTGAAGTGCATCCCAACTCCCTTGCCGTCAGTCTCCTGAATAATCTTCAAAAGACGCAGACACTGAAACGTAGTGATCCTTTAGAGATAAACTATAGATTTTAAGATAAAATTAAGATTATCTCACTATTGTAGTTATAAATAACTTATGTTCCTATAATGTTAGGGGAGCCACATTAGCTGTGGTGTTTAAGGCGTTAGCCTTACGTTACGGTAGTTAATGTGGACCGGATTCGAATCCCGTACTAGGCAAAAAAGTTTTTCTAAAATTCTTGTAAATGTTTCTAGGTAAGAGTGTAAAATCTGACAAGGAATCACCCCTCAGTCACGCCAGTTCGAGGCTGGGTAAGGTCGGATGCCTTCTGAGAGGTTTTCTACGTTGGTCACTCGCCAGTCGGTAGGCTTCTCGAGATACTTTCGGTTAAGCACAAAACCAAGGGTTGATAGCCCGAGGGGAGTGCTGACCGGGGTTTTCGGTAGCTGATGACCGTGGTTCGGAACCCACGTTAAGCTGTAGGTCCAGTCGCTAAATAGCCTTCTCAGTTGCTGATGCGCCTCTAATCCCAAAACTTTACTTTACTTTTATAATGTTAGGCTTTTAATGTAACCGCTCTAACTCCTGATGCTTTACAACTCGCTGCTCTACCATAAATATTTTAATAATTGCTTCTGACCTTTAGATTATTGCAAAAAAACAATTGCTATGTACCACCAAGTGATTGTAGCGAGTTTAAAGCCGCACTGAAGACGCATGTGATGTTGGTAGGTCTCCCCTCTAAAGGGAAAACTAACAATGCTGCCAAATCGAACGCTACACCACCTGCCATTACTTTATTTACATATCTCGTAAAGGAGATAAATAAAAGGAATTCTTTGAACCATTTTGTTTACGAACAACTCAGTTTTTTCTAAGTACTTAGAAGAATGCTAGTTGATGCATACTTGTTTCTGCGACAGTTGTTATCTACAAAAGTAACGAAGTCATAAAAACTGTGAAGGAATATGTCGAAAGCTTCTGTTCAAACGAGGTCTCATTATAAATTTTTACGACAATACACGGGCCGGTCGTTCAGCAGACGAATACAAATAAAATCCTACCTTTTTAATCAGTATTCAGCTGTTTACTTCCGGATATCAAACCGTCCCCCCATTGTTTATAAAAGTTTTCCAACTACTCGAAAAGTTTTCTAATAAGGTATCGATTTTACCAGTTTGGAAAACCCCGCCCTCCGAGCGGAAAACTTCCGCGTCTTTTCAACGCTTCACGGTTTACATTTTCATTATTTCTTTAGTGGTTTTCTACTAAAATCCTCATCTACAATTACGTGTTTTCACTGTATATAAAAAACTATCATCTTGATTTAATTATACATACAGTGATGGTCAATAAAATAAGAGTGGAGGCGTCTTATCAATATGCAGGGTGTCCTAATATGCGATATCGGTTGATATATTGATAACGGCTGGAGAGAGAGAAAAATTTGAAGTATAAGAATTGTACAGTCAAATAAGTTTATATATGGTTATAATAAAAACATTGTAGATAAATTAATTAGAAAACATAAATTCAGAAAATTATTGAAAGAATCTTCGACTTTTTAAAAGGATCAGAATACAAAGAAATTCATGGTAATACCATTTGATGCCCAATTAACAAGAGGGCTAGACAAAATTTTGAAAAAAGTGGACATTAAGGTTGTGTACAAACCATATAATAAATTGAGAGAAGTTCTGGGTAATCCAAGAACAACATAAAAAGTCGGGGATTTACGAAATTAGTTGTCAACACTGTGATCGAAGCGATATTGGGCAAACAAAAAGATCCATATTGACAAGATATAAAGAACATATTGCCCACATTAGTTATGGGAGAAATGAAAAATCTTGTGTTGCTCAACATGCAATCGAACACGACCACGGTATAGATATTAGTAATTTAAGACTAATTAAAAGTGTTAATAGTAATAGGGCTTTGGATGCATATGAAAGCATTCAAAAAGAAAAATGTAAGAAAATCATGAACCGAGGTAAAGGACTTATCGCGTTCAGTCAACTTTTTCAATTATTAATGTAAGGCTTAGTAAACTTCACGGTTCATGATTTTTACTCGCTTCGTTAGGTAGGGTTTTTCATATAAATAGTACATAGTTTACTTTTAAAGTTAGATTAAATCCTCTGCTGATGATGCTAACATAGTTAGCGAAACGTGCGTCGAGCTGTTCAGAAAAAGTGATTTGGTGTTTAGTGGTAAATCTCTTCAAGTTTAGTGTTTAACACCTAAGGTTCCAATAGAAGAATTGATCCGCCATTTTGTAAAAAATATCCGAGTTACAGTGTCATATATAAATTATTTTTGGTGTTTTTATGCAGGATTATCATTGATAATCTGAGAGAAATGAAAGAAAATCAAAACATTATATCTCAATTTTCTCTATGGGATGTTTAATTTTTTTTTGACAATATTCCAAGGACAAATAATTCTATTCTTGTTAAACACGTCCTGTACATATCTGTCATCATTTCAGAGATTGTTACATTTTTTTTTTTAATTTCGTTTTTAATGGAATTTTAGATGTTTTAGTAATAACATCATAAAATTCAATTCGAATTGATAATAGTGTTCTAATATATCTATTAAACAGTTTTTACAGAAAGAAAAGTGCATTTCTTTCATAATTAAATAGGAAACATATTTTTATGATCTACTATTTTGACTATCGAAAAGAAATGTGAATATTCAATTTCCATTTAAAGTACGCCAATGGCCTAGACACCCTACACAATCAAAATAATGTCCAAACAATTTGGACAAATCCAAAATGAACTGTCAAATTGTCTCGTACTGTGTTTATTAGAACAGAAAGTAGAAAGAAAATGAATTTTTCTAGAGAGGAATTGATAAATATGTCCGACAATTTGGACGCAAGTGATCAAAACTCTTTTAGCAAGCAAGTTGACTGAGGAGCGATTTGAAAGAACGGCACGGATTACGAAGAACTTAGAAAAGCTGAAAGAGCTGGTACATACTATAAAATATATAAAGGCAAACAATATTTACAAAATATTTCTCTGTATTATTTGAATTAATTTTTTCTATAAAAATCTATATATACTTTGCGAAGTAACTATCGCGACTTGAAGTGCATCCCAACTCCCTCGCCATCAGCCTCCTGAATAATCTTCAAAAGACGCAGAGACTGAAACGTAGTGATCCTATAGAGATAAGCTATAGAATTTAAGACAAAATTAAGATTATCTCACTATTCGAATAGAAAAGCTGAAAGAGCTGGTACATACTATAAAATATATAAAAGCAAACAATATATACATAATATTTCTCTGTATTATTTGAATTAATTTTTTCTATAAAAATCTATATATACTTTGCGAAGTAACTATCGCGACTTGAAGTGCATCCCAACTCCCTCGCCATCAGCCTCCTGAATAATCTTCAAAAGACGCAGAGACTGAAACGTGGTGATCCTATAGAGATAAGCTATAGAATTTAAGACAAAATTAAGATTATCTCACTATTCGAATAGAAAAGCTGAAAGAGCTGGTACATACTATAGAATATATAAAAGCAAACAATATATACAAAATATTTCTCTGTATTATTTGAATTAATTTTTTCTATAAAAATCTATATATACTTTGCGAATTAACTATCGCGACTTGAAGTGCATCCCAACTCCCTCGCCATCAGCCTCCTGAATAATCTTCAAAAGACGCAGAGACTGAAACGTAGTGATCCTATAGAAATAAGCTATAGAATTTAAGATATAATGAAGATTATCTCACTATCCTAGATATAAATAACTCCTGATGCTTGAAAACTCGCTGCTCTACAATAAATATTGTAACAGTTGTCCTTTACCTTGACCTTTAGATAATTGCGAAAAAAATCACTTGCTATGTACCAAAGTGATTGTAGGGAGTTCAAACTTTCACTGAAGGCGCATGAGATGTTGGTATGTCTCCCCTACAAAGGGAAATATAACAATATATATATATATATATATATATATATATATATATATATATATATATATATATATATATATATATATAACAATATATATATATATATATATATATATATATATATATATATATATATATATATATATATATATATAACAATATATATATATATATATATATATATATATATATATATATATATATATATATATATATATATATATATATTTTATAAACATATTTTTTTAATTTTTCAGTTATTCAACAAGCATGAGTGGAAAACCAAAAAGAAATAGCCATTCTATCGAAGAACTTTTGAAAATGAAGCCGTCCAAAAGGGTTGTGTCTAGAAAAATAACCCCACTGCAAACTACAAGTAGGGTAAGTCAAAGACAATACTTTTCCCAGCGCCCTAGAAATATATTATAGATCGAAATCTTGAAAATTTCTAAAAGGATAATGCAGTGCCCTATAAGAGAAAGCATAAAATCTCCTTGATTGTCTTGGGGATCGAGCGTCAGATGGCGCCGTCGGTATTGTATTTGAATTATAAACTAGTAAGGTTTTAGAATGTAGATTTTGTAAATATTAAATAATATAATTGTATTTTCTACTGTAAGACAAGAAGGAGGGATCGTGGGTGGTAATTCTTAGGGTGTAAATATAAAAAAAGGAAAAAATATACCACTTGAGTGTTTCGATAAATTACTGTTTTCAGTGTCGATTAATATTACATGAATTCCGGGGAGCGATTTTTTTTGTAGCAATTGCAGATCATTTACAGAATTAAATATTGAAAACTTACAGGTCCGTATTAGTTTTTCCTTAGTTAACATTAAAAAAATCTTGTCGAAAAATTATAACTAAAGGAGTTACGTATTGGACTTTCTGGAGCGTCCCTATTTTGGTCTGTCTTGGTCGAATCTTATCAAAAGTGATCCATACGTTATTTAATTTTCTTTTAACCAGAGAAGGTTTCTATTTTTCTATCGGAATCTTCGGTAGGGAACGCTAAATCTTATTTTTTTTTCTAACCATTATCAGGAGATCATTCAGGCTCGTGCTGGCTTTTTCTTATTTAACAATTGAAAACAAATATTTTTTCATAAAGTAAAAACTAAATTTAGTTTTTATATATATTTTTGTGTGTCTTGATAAAACCTTTACGGCTTATTGACGAAATTGAAGTTCTCTACGTGTTATTTAATACTCTTCCAACTAGTGAAGGGTTGATTCTTTAAAGAAGTAAACACGTTGAAGTCACCCAAAGCTCGGAGTTTCTGGAATGTTAGGAAAGGCTTCCACGGTCGGTAATATTAGAACTACTAGGTTCTCGGGTAGAACTGTGTTTTAGATTTGTAAAATCTCTACTTTTCGGCTTCCACTTTGAAGCCATTATCAAGAGAATCTAGTCTATTTACTCCAAGGCCTCAATCTCTCTACTCCCCAGAGTTCCTCCCTTTCTAGTTGTGAACTCGGGGGAGTAGGCAGATTGTGGCCTCGGAGTAAGTCAAGTAGATTCTCTTGATAATGGCTTTAAAGTGGAAGCCGAAACGTCGAGATTTTATAAATCTAAAACTCGGTTCTACCGGAGAGAGAATTACTAGATATTCTAATATAAGTAGTAGTAATAATTCCTAATTTTTTCTTAAAAAAAAACACGTTTAATTTGGGAGAAACGTAAAAAATGATTTATTCAAAGTATATGCAGTTGCTAGCTGCACATTTGTGATATTTCTCTGGCAATTTGTGGATGCCCTCCGAGATAAACCTTGAGGTGATCCAGTCATCAACCGATTTTTCGATATTTCTGTAATTGTTGAAGAGTTTCATGGAAAGTGTGTGAGACATAGATGAAATCAAGTAATAGTCGGAAGGGGTCAAGTCTGGTGAGTATGGTGGGTGGGGCAAGAGTTTCCAGCCAAGTGCAGAAATGGCTACAAAGTCACTTTTCCGTGTCTTGTAGCCTATTCTGGTCGCTTTTTGATCAATTATGATTCAAATTGATAATTATTAACGGTAGCGAACTCTGTATTAACTGTTTCAGCTGCTTCCAGAAGCTGATGGTATACAACTCCCTTCTGATCCCACCAAATGGACAGCTTTGTCTTCTTTTCAAAGCGATTTGGTCTTGTGGTTGATGTTGATGGTTGTCCTGGGTTAATCCACGATTTTTTTCCTTTTGAGTTCTCCAAATATATCCATTTTTTGTCTCCACTAACTATCTGATGCAAATTGTCTTTCTTTCATATCGAGAAAGCAAAACTTCCCACACCGTTTTTCGCTTTTCCATCAGTCGGTCATTCAGCTGATGTGGTAGCTATTTTCCTGCCTTCTGGATCTTTACCGTGGTATGCAGACGGTCGCAAATGGCTCGGCGAACAACATTTTGACCTCTCTGCCGTTTGTTGTTTAGTTTACATATCGCCTTCTTCCAACAATGCTTACAATTCAGCATTTTCAAAACTTTTTCGGTTGACCTGAACGTTCACATTCAGTCAGTTCAGTCGATTTTGTGAGCTGATTCTGCTTTGACATAATATCAACATTGTTTCAATTCCTGTCAAAAAAATCAAGGCTTACTAGATAGGACTTTTAGAGTTTCATCGGCTTTTGATAAAAAATACCTGTGGATTAACAAGAAAACCGTTAGAAATAGGTATAGGGAAAGTTATAATGAATCGTTGCACAACCAAATTCTGCATCCGACCATCCAATAGTATACAGAGTGTCACATTTGAAAGAACGGACTTTTTTAACTTTGAAAATAATGTAATTGGTAATCAAATTTTGGACACTGTACGCGATAAATTAATTATCAATGTGAAGCGCTTAGCACCAGTCGAAAATGTAAAAGGCGGAGTGTCGAAAATGTAAAAGGCGGAGTGTCGAAAATAAGTTTACATCTTTCAAAATTTGCAAAAGAATCAAGATATTTAAGTAACAGTTCAAAACAGGTATATATAAAATCTTCTCAGGAAGCCAAAAATGAAATAATATACCGGATGTTCCATTTAAAATAAGGAAGTTATTGACGACTTCCGGGATAACCGGAAGTGCTATGACCTTGAAAAGATTTTAAAATGAAAGAGAATCTTAAAGTCCATCTCACAGGACCGTCGCTGTTCGTGAATTTTTAGCGAAAAAAACAAGTCTGTGTGCTTCAACATCCCCCGTATTTGCCGGATTTATTTCCGTGTAACTATTGTCTATTCTCGATACTCAAACTGTCCAAAACAAGTCAAAGAAACCGTGACGAGGGTCATTGGGATGATTGCGGAAGGGATGTATTTTGAATAAAAATAAATAATTTTGTCCCTGATCTATTCGTATATTATATGCTCTAACAAATTTGACAACGTTGACATAATGAAAATTACTGATCCATGGTTACTAAAATGGCAAAGTGTTTACTTACTCAAGGTCACTGTTCAGCAATGGTGCCACCTGTTAATGGCTGTCACTACGCATTTAAAAAATTCCCGTTATTCTGTGTCACCCTGTATTATCTAAATTAGACAGAACTTTCATGTGACAAAAAAAGTTTGAATTTTGTAGACCAGCGTTATTGGAGTGTTAATTATCATAAAAGCCTTAAAGTTGGTCCAAAAGCGTAGAAAACATCCGTGGTGGGATGAAGTTTGCGAGCAAGCAGTATTAAGCCGAAGTAAAGCATTTAAAGATTGGAACAGTCAAAAAACATCTTTTTTCAAGTAAGAAAAGAAACATCGAAGCTAATTAGACAAACTAAAAGAAAATATGAAAACAATCAACTCAATGAAATAGAAAAAGGTTTCTAAAAAAATAACATCCGAAACTTTTCCAAAACATTTAAAACTAAATTAACATTCTATCAACCCCAAAAGTGTTTGCTTCCAAAAGGAAAACGGACAATTAGCTCTAAATAACCAAGACAATTGCAAAGAACTTGCGAAATATTTTGAACAACTACTAAACTGTCCTGAGCCCTTAAACAAATTACCAACACTATACCCTAAACAAACAAACACAGATTCATTACCACCGAATGAAAATGAAATAATCAGGCAAATTGAGCGACTTAAAAATAACAAAGCTTCTGGTGAAGATGGAATTACTGCTGAACTTTTGAAATCCGCTGGTCCAGGTACAATCAAGGAAATAACCAAAATTCTACAAGAACTTTGGCGAACCGAACGGATTCCGGAAGATTGGAAAGATGCTCTAATCCATCCACTACACAAGAAAGGAGATAGAACGGATGTAAACAACTACAGCGGGATATTTCTTCTCCCAGTTTGTTACAAGATTCTATCTCAATGTCTATTAGACAGAGCACAGGGACAGTTAGAATCTAAAATTGGTGAATATCAAGCAGTTTTTCGATTGGGCAGATCCTGCCCTGAACAGATCCTGAATGTAAAGTTGATCCTAAGACATCAAAAACTGTACAATAAAAATCTCGTCTACATTTGTGGATTTCAAAAAAGCATGTGATTCTACTGATCGCGAATCTTTATTCCAAATCTTGAGAGAACAAGGACTAGATCTGAAAATGCTGGCAGTTGTTAAAGCAACATTAACTAACACAAGGTCAAAAGTTAAATTCATGGGGAACATCTCAGAGCACTTCGAAATTAAAACTGGAGTGAGACAAGGGGATGGACTCCCGCCATTCTTATTTAACTGTGTTCTAGAAAAAGTAATACAGGAGTGACGTGAAAAAAAGTCGGCCCTGAATATTGACCAACTCATTAAACTGGGGAGAACCAATATCAAAATTGATTGTCTGGCGTTTGTTGGTGATCTAGCAATTTTGGCTTAAGATATATTAACGGCAAAAGGTAGGACTCCAAACTAAGAACGCAACAGACTAAGAACACAATTTTTAAAAATGAAATATGGTAACATCAAACGAGTCTCTCAATTAAAACATTTGGGTGAAATAATCATTGAAAATGGGTTGGAAAATGCGGCCAATAAGGGTAGATGTCAAAAAATGGAAACTGCATTGAGACTTACACAAAATATTTACACCAAAAAATGCATATCTAAAAACACAAAACTGCGATATTATAACACAGTTATTAAGCCAGAATGGGGCAGAAACGCTCATTTTGAATAGAAAGGGAGACATCGATGACATTGAAAAGAAGGAAAGAAAAATCGTAAGAAAAATCTTAGGCCCCAAACAAATAAATAGCACAACATACCGACTTCGAGAAAACCAAGAAATCAAACAATACACTGATATACATATCGATATGAGAAAAAGAGGACTTAAGTTTTATGGACACATAAAACCGATGAATGCGAGTAGGCTAACTAGGAGTAGAGCTAAAGTAGAAATAATTAAATGGATTGCTGCAATTAAAGAGGACCTAAGATCAGCAGATATTACACTAAGTGAAATTCAGGATAGAGGCTGTTTCAGACACAAGATTAACGTTTGGAAGGTTGGCCACAGAAAAAAATGTAGGAAGACTGGAACAATTTAGTCTGACGAAAGGAGAATAGCTCATAGCGAAAGAATGAAATTAGTATAGGCGATAAGGAAGGCTAACAACAACAAACGCCTTTAACTGCACTTCGAGTGGTCCACCAGGGCTCATACGTGAATAATAATAATAAAAACATATTATATTTTATTATACTGATCAGGTTTAGCAAATTGTAAAAACTTTTGCGTGGTTACGTACAATAAAATGTTAATAATTTTTCCTGAATCTATTACGAATCAAACAATTTACCTTTCCATTACCAACAAAATAAACTAAAATTGCCAAAGTCCACTCTTTCTCTCTTTCCACATCGAAAATCGTATATACGAATTTAATTACTAACATTACAGTAGGTAGCAGAATGCTTTTGAACTGGCCGGCGCATCTGAGAGCCGGATACGCTTTTGAAACAGACGTTTGTCTAAGCAATCGGTACAATTACGGGGCACCGTTCACATACCTACCCTTTTTCCGGTAAAGAACAAGAATTTTCAATTTAAATATACTCTTTGGGTCGCCGATAGGGGGAGTTTGAAGCGGCGGGAGCACCGAGAGGTCGAGGGTGGAAAGATGGTTGAGACGTAAAAGGGGTAAATTGCAATCGTCTAAAACATAAAGCTTTTGTTTTGATTTCCGATTGGATTAGACGTTTTGTGATGTTGCTGTTTCCTTTTTTTTTCTCTTGGAAAACTTTGCTTTTACTTCTGTTGATCAGAAATGGTTTGGTTGTATTATATTGGAGAAGAAAAAATTGCAACACTCAGTATATGATTGTTATATACTGGGGTTGTTATTTATGTATCCGGAATTGGCAGCAATGCTGTTGCTAGGCGCCATCTGACATATACATCGTAAAGTTTGACATCGCGTATGCACGAATTTATAGAAGGTCGTCCAAAATCGGTTGTTGTACCAGAAAACATCGATAGTGTGCCCGAAATGATCCAAAGCATCCCTGGGTATTAGTATGTCAAGCATACACAATATTTTTCATGAACATTTAGTCGTGAAAAAGATTTGTGTTCGTTGGATTTCGCATAATTTGACAATCGCTCAAGAAAAGTTTGTGTCGATT
Organism: Cosmopolites sordidus; assembly: GCA_031761425.1. Taxonomy (NCBI): domain Eukaryota; kingdom Metazoa; phylum Arthropoda; class Insecta; order Coleoptera; family Curculionidae; genus Cosmopolites; species Cosmopolites sordidus. The sequence continues at coordinate 135,255 of JARFXV010001076.1, read as the reverse complement.
GGTGCAAAGAAATGTTCAAGAAATACAAACATGGTGCGTCAAAAGCCATGTATAACATCTACACGGGTGATGAATCTTGGATCTATGCGTACAAGCCCGAAAGTAAACAGTAGTCGACTGTATGGGTCTTTCAAAATGAGCCAAACCTAACAAAAGTTGTTACAACCACCGACCCAGGACCATTCTTCACCATTTTAACGCGAACTTTCACACATTGGACCGAATAACTCAATATCTGACCGGTTAAAACATCGAATTGATGGGTCATTTACCGTACAGTCCTGAATTGACCCCCAATGATTTCTTTTTGTTCCCATCCGTGAAGAATAAACTACGCGGTCGACGATTTTCGATGGTAGACGCGTTCAAAGTGCATGTTTTGGACATACCTCAATCGGAATGGAAGAAGTGCTATGAAAATTGGTTCAAACGGATACAAAAGTGTAGTGATCATCGCGCAAAACCATTTGCAATGATTAATATTTGTTTTTATTTATTATTCCGGGCACATAAATAGCAACCCTCTGTTGTATCTGATTATTAACGATTATTGATTATTTAATGGTTGGTTAATTGAAGAAGATCTTTGGAAACGGACCTCGTCGGTTATTTGAAAGAGTTCAAATCGGTCAGATGGTACTGAAATGACTGAAATAGATGGTATTTATATGGAGGTAAATTTTGTGAATACGTCGTGTCAGGGAAAATCATCATCTCAATGTATAAAATATGCTCTTAGCTACCACTAAGAATAAAAATGTCGGATACAGTTATTCTGTCATATCAGTTGGTGATACATTATGCTACAGAGTGGCTCAGACACTATTCGACTGAACGCTTTCATTAATCAAAAGCAAATGATTGGGCAGAGTTTATAAAAATGATATTGGCATACCATAATGGAGCGTAGTGAATATTTTTCATTTCTTAGTTTTTTCTATTAACCTTGGGAACAATCACGAAGTGACTTGAGGAAAAGGTCGAAGATAGTAGTACAACCCCACCATGTTCAATAGTTCAATAATTGAAGTTAAGTGAGGTTGAGGGGCGGTTAATACTTGTATAATGATATGATATATGGGGCGCAGTGACGGCTCGTGGATTTTTATAGTGAGAGGGCGTAGAAAAAAATAGTGGTGCTGAAGATTTTTTTCGCTTTCCACTTTCTTCTTTTTACTTTTCGTGCTATTGAAACTCTATACAGAAGGTGAACCAGGAAAACATCAACATTTTGTTGTTGCTCGTTGCGCAGATGAAGGAAACACTAAGTAGACACTTACCATTTCCCGAAGTACCATTCAAACAGTTTATTGTAATTTCAAATCCACAGAAAAAAAATCGAAAAAGTTCATCAGAAGTTCGAAAGGTTCAAAAAAATATCAAATTTTTATCGTGTCCTCGAAGAGGAATGTTATGTTGACTATACGAAAGTACCAAGCGGTTTTGCAGATGTCGAACTTAATGATACCAATGTTTACTTGATACCAAACCTAACCCAACAACTGGAAGATCAGTAGATTGCTTTTATGTTTAAGTGATTCGTCGTGCTTTTTGATTTTGTTAAATAAATGTTTTAAATCCCTCACTCCTTCGCAAGGCCATTGTTGCTCACTATCAAACAATAAACACACGAAAAAAAAAAAACAGATTTAAGGTTTTCATAACCACATAGTTATAAAATAATATTGTATAGTTTACTGTCAAATTTTCGCGTAAAACTTGCCCTATTTTTATATTCTTTTTGAACTTGACTCAAATTCAACATGGGCGTGGGACGATCGTTAGTTTTGAATTCAACTTTCTCCCCCAAACTTAAGTTAGTCATTATTAAGTGTTTTAAATCAGACACTTTCATGTTTGCAATTCAAATTTGATTATTTTTATTTAAAAAGTACTACTCAGTGCATACACACGTAGCAAATAACAAATCAAAACAAATATTCGCGAGACGAAAGAAATACGCGACGCGAGACATATCAAGCTCCGTACCCGTCAAATCAGCATTTAAAATTAATTACCGATACGCTCGGTTGCAGTGAATCTGCGTCCAAATCGCATGATTTAGAAAGCAGTTAAACTCCGAATTCCGGCAACCAACAAAACATGTAACGCCAACGACGAGATAAGATGACGGTGGCGTACGGTCGCTGGAGGTGAACGTCCAACCCACGATGTAAAAATTGTGGCCAGTGGATGGAATTTTTATCCGCATTATTTAGTGTGATGGGTCGACAGACGTTTTTCTACATTTGGATATTTTAATTTTTAATAATGTCTTAAAATGAGTTAAAGGAAACTGGCAGTGAATCTGCGTCCAAATCGCATGATTTAGAAAGCAGTTAAACCCCGAATTCCGGCAACCAACAAAACATGTAACGCCAACGACGAGATAAGATGACGGTGGCGTACGGTCGCTGGAGGTGAACGTCCAACCCACGATGTAAAAATTGTGGCCAGTGGATGGAATTTTTATCCGCATTATTTAGTGTGATGGGTCGACAGACGTTTTTCTACATTTGGAGATTTTAATTTTTAATAATATCTTAAAATGAGTTAAAGGAAAGTTGCAGTGAATCTGTGTCCAAATCGCATGATTTAGAAAGCAGTTAAACTCCGAATTCCGGCAACCGACAAAACATGTAACGCCAACGACGAGATAAGATGACTGTGGCGTACGGTCGCTGGAGGTGAACGTCCAACCCACGATGTAAAAATTGTGGCGAGTGGATGGAATTTTTATCCGCATTATTTAGTGTGATGGGTCGACAGACGTTTTTCTACATTTGGAGATTTTAATTTTTAATAATATCTTAAAATGAGTTAAAGGAAAGTGGCAGTGATTCTGCGTCCAAATCGCATGATTTAGAAAGCAGTTAAACCCCGAATTCCGGCAACCAACAAAACATGTAACGCCAACGACGAGATAAGATGACGGTGGCGTACGGTCGCTGGAGGTGAACGTCCAACCCACGATGTAAAAATTGTGGCCAGTGGATGGAATTTTTATCCGCATTATTTAGTGTGATGGGTCGACAGACGTTTTTCTACATTTGGAGATTTTAATTTTTAATAATATCTTAAAATGAGTTAAAGGAAAGAAACTGAACTGGTGTTTTGCTCTGAAAAAATGTTTACTATGATAAATGCCGGAGGGGCGGCGCCCCAACACCCTCTCTCACGAGCCGCTACTAACTGAATGTTATTTCATATAAAATAAATGGTTTCAACTTATCTATTTTGGTTGTTTTATTTGAATTTAAAGTTCCCATACATTAAAAAAAACACCATGCTGTTGTCATTGTGTGCAACCATTTACAAAAGACTATACTAAACTTCATATTTTCCAAAGACCAAGTCATTTAATGAATTGACATATTAAAACACAATAGATTTTAAACGAAATTAGATTAGCAGAGACATTCGGGCACGCCGGAAAGTCTCGAACGTGAACGACAACGGGAACCGAATGAAAATCCGAAAACGTAAGAGTTCTATACAGTTCATTATTTCCGTTTACGTTGCCGAATCCCGAACGGAGCAAATTAAAAACGAATTAATTTATTTCGTTTTCGGACTGCTATTCAAAATTTAATCCGGGAGTCGGTCGCGAGACCTGCCGCTCACCCTCAGCTCCCGACTCTAAGTGGAAATCTATTAATTAATTAGAAGAAAAGGGTGTATAATTCTTACCTTCGTTTATTTTGCAATAAATGGTGAGCGGGAGAAACGGCATGAGACGGGAGGAAAGGCGGGCGGAGTGGTCGTTGAAGCCCCCGGAGGCCCCCAACTGACAAACTTTTCCCGAATAAAATTGAATATGGATAAAACTAGGAATGGGAACTCTCTAAGGTTTACCTCCTTCGGACTGACTGAAACAAATTTTAACTTATTAAAATTTTCCGGAACGAGAACGAGGGGGTCCCGGAATGTTTTATGTAGGTAAAGTAATGGCTTCCATTAAATTGGAATTTTTGATTTTGGACAAGTCATTTATTTATGGCTATTTACTGCTTTTAATTAAGTTATTACCAACATTTACAACATTCTTTTCATGGCCTTATACAAAGAACAAAATATCATTCTATTTCTTTGGAAGGAGCAAGATCCAGAATCAGTGGCGACTCGTGGGTTTTTAAAGTTGAAGGAGGTAGAAGAAAATAGTGCTGCTGAAGATTTTTTGTTGCTTTCCCTTTCTTTTCGTGCTATTGAAACCATATACAGGAGGTGACCCAGGAAAATGAGTTAAATCAAAGAAATTGAACTGAAAATTTGTATACTGTGATAAATGTTGGAGGGGCGGCGTCCAACGCCCTCCCTCACGAGCCACCACTGTCAGAATACTTTCTACAATATTGAACAATTAATGAATCTAATCAAAATTTTATCAGGAGACTCGTGGGTTTTTAAAGTGGAAGGGCGTAGAAGAAAATAGTGCTGCTGAAGATGTTTTTGCTTTCCCCTTCCTCTTTTTTACTTTTCGTGCTATATAATATGGTGTTTTGCTCTGAAAATTTGTTTACTCCCTCACGAGCCGCCACTGTCCAGAATACTTTCTAAACGTATTGAACAATTAATTAATCTAATCAAAATATTTATGGAACAATGATCGATTGAAAAGTTGTCGATCAGACACAGAGATGACGCAACTAACACATCGGTTAATAAGTCTCCGGTGTGACATATAGATGGCGTCAGTTACGAAAAGTCTTACCAGTGGTCGATTGTGTTAACCTTAAAACGTCATTCTACTAGTTTCTGAGTTGTTGTGCTTTAACCCTTAAAGAGTACACTTCCGAAAAATGACGTAAAGAGCACAGTGGGTGTCTGACAGCCGGGTCGTTAAACTGCGTTTTGTGCACACAGAACTGAAAATTTTCTTACGCTAAAATTATTTGATGTAGTTTAACATATCGTCTTTAAAGTAGAATAGTTTCTATAGCAATTTAATTAATTTTAATTACTTAAAAAATTATTAAAAAAAAAAACCGGAGAAATGAGTTTTTTCGTATAAAAATTTATATCTCACGGATTTTTTGATATTTTTACCTCAACATTTATGATTAAACTCGTAAAATATAGTACTTTCAAGAAAAAAAAGTAAGTGCGGTATTGATCCTTTTAAAAAAGGTAAAGGTTTATTTTGAAAACTTAAAAGTCAATTTTAACAAAAAATTCAACAGTATTTTATATATATATATATAATATATATATATATATATATATATATATATATATATATATATATATATATATATATATATATATATATATATATATATAAATCAATTTATTTGACTATAAATGTAAGAAAATTTATTAAAAGCAAAAAAAAATATTAGAGCACACGTTTATATAACAGCACACTGGGTGTCGACTTTTTTTTGATTGATTGATTTGACCCGATTTTGAAGGGTCTACTTCGAACAGCTGCCGAACGAATACTAACGCTCAGTGTTTATATTAACGTACTTCACTTAAATTTGGAATTTAATGAATCACCAGGTGTCGACATATTTTCTATTTTCCCGAATTTAATACAGTTTATTGGAGCGCAAAGTCAGTTCTGGGTGCCTGGCACCCATCGTGGCCTTTAAGGGTTAAGTGACCCTGTTTTAATTATTTTCAAAAGAATGAAAAACAAATTAAACATTGCTTTTGATGAAGATGAAGAAAAATACCGTTGAAGCAAAACAATGGCTTGATAAACATTACCTCTGCCCCAGGAACATCAACCATAATTGATTGGTATGCTGAATTCAAAGGTGACCGTTTGTGCACCGATGGTGCTGAACGCTCTGGACGTCCAAGACCAGGCAACATCAGAAAATGTACAAAATTATTTCGCAAAACCATAAAGCAAAGCTGCAGGAGATAGCTGATATCATGAAAATATTGAAAGAAAGTGTTTACACCATTTTGCATGAATATTTGGGAATGCGTAAATTGCTATCGAAATGGGTACCACGTTTGATTACAGCGCACCAAAAACAACAACGTATTGATGATTCTGAGCGATGTTTAGAGCTCTTTATGCCAAATAAAAAGATTTTTTCATATAGTATATGACAGTGGATTAAACATGGATCCATTACTATACTCCGGAGTCCAATCGGCAGTCAGCTGAGTGGATAGCAGCTAGAGAAAATCATCCTAAGCGATCAAAAACCCAACCATCGACAAGGCAAGGTTATGGCCAGTGGCGGTTGGTCCATAAGGGCACGTGGATACGTGTCCCACCTAAAATATTAGAATTATTTATTGATGTCTGACAGTTACACTCGTATTTTTACACAACAAAATGTGTGTATGATAAAAAACAAAATGTGTGTATGAAAGGTAAAACCATCAATAACGAACCATTAATAGCACCATCATAGCGTTATTGGTGCGTTTGAAGGACGATATCGCAAAAAAGGCTCCAAATGAACAAAAAAGTGTGCTATTTCACCAAGATAATGCACCGTGTCAGAAATCGTCGGCTACGATGACTAAATTGCATGAATTGCACTTCGAATTGCTTCCTCATCAGCCGTATTCTCCAGATCTGTCTCCCAGTCACTATTTTCTGTTCTCAGACCTCAAAAAAATGCTCTCTGGAAGAAAATTCCGCTCCAATAAAGAGGTATCGTTGAAACTGAAGGATATTTTGAAGGCAAAGAGAAATCGTTTTATTAAAAAGCTGTAGAAATGTTAGAAAAGGGTTGGAATGATTGTATAGCTCTTCAAGGGGAATATATTGATGAATAAAGTAGAAATTTGCCATAAAAGTGCGTTTTATTTGTCAGACCGAAGATTTATTGGCCGATGTGTTATTTGCCTTGCTTTATCATATATTTGTATAAAATGTTAACTCTTATCAGAGCTTTTCGAGTGAAGACGTCATAATTTTGCAATAAAATAAACACTCAGATTTTTTTTATTATTGTGAGGACATTTTTCCTTTAAAATAATGTGGGAAACTGTTGGTTAAATTTACGAAAATATTTTACCTGTTTGTTTGTTACTACAATATTTGCAATTCATGACGACTTGACAATATTCATTCATTGTTTCAAGGCTGAAAAAGAAAGACGACGGAAAAACGTCGTCGCCGAAAACTTTTACCCGACTTTCGATGTTTTCCGATCACGAAATCAAGAATGGTCCGAACAAGGGGCCTGGACGAAGCGATCGAAGAAATAATTACCGGGAAATGCCTAGAAATCCAGTTCATTTCCTAAAATTGCCATAAATTAAGACCCAGTCTCATTTCTTAGCGCCATTGTTTTTGTCCCATTTATCGCACTGTCTTTACGAGGCCATTATTAACGCAATTATATTCATGGCTGAGTCCCCCGAATGAATTTTCCACCATCGCGGTGCGTCGTCCTCGGCGGAGCTGTTCCGGGATTAACCACCCAACCCTCTCTTGATCTCCCTCACGTCAGATCCTACGATGCGGTCGAGAAAAATATCAGAGTTTTATCACAGCGTTTACTTTTGTTAAATAAAAGTGCCTAAATTGAAGTAAGTCGGTCTGAAGTAAATATCAAACCCCCATTTGCCCATAGATGGAGTTACCGTCAAACCGCGTTATTGGTGACATTTTCTTGTTGACATCTGACAAAGATTTTCACATACAAGAATACAAGTCTCATACAACAGCATATCGTTGAACATGTCGAATTTTCTGCCTGGAAACTACGATTTGCGGACAGCATTGGTTTTCTGTTACCATTTGAAGAAAATTGCTGTAGAATCGCATTGAATGCTTGTGTAAGCTTACGGTGAACATGCTCTTGGTAAATCAGAGTGGTTTAGAAAATTGAAAAGTGACGATTTTGATTTGAGGAACGAAGAACGTGGAATACTACCGAAAAAGTTTGAACACAACGAATAGCAAGCATTGTTGGATGTGGATGACGCTCAAAGCAACAGCAACTTGTGGATCAATTAAATGTGACACGAGAAGCCGTATCTATACGTTTGAAAGCCATGCGAAAGATCCGGAAGATTGGAAAATGAACGAGACAGCAGGAAAATCGAAAAATCACTTGCGATATGATGCTCGCCAGGTACAAACGAAAGTCATTCTCCATCGAATTGTAACTAGCGATGAAAAGTGGATATATTTTGAATATTCCTAAGCGTAAAAGATTATGGGTAACTCTAGACGAACCATCGACATCGACTGCAAGACCAAATCGTTATGGACGGAAGACAATGCTCTGTGTTTGGCGGGATCAGAAGGGTGTGATCTATTATGAGCGGCTAAAACCTGGCAAAACCGTTAATACTGAACGCTACCGACAACAAATGATCGATTTGAATTAAGCGTTCGATTGCACTCAATGCTTCTCACGAGCTTTGCTGTCCCACTTGCACAAAAAACAGGGATACTTGGTATACCAGCGTTGCTGGCCAAAAAGGAAACAGACCATTTTAAGGTCAACACAGATGATCCATTGGTACACATTATATTACAACAAGTCAATGACTTTCTTTATGTCGCCATATTCTTCACGCAAATAAACTGAATGACCTATTGGGACTGAACCGTATAAATTTCCATTATGGAGGAGAACACACTTCAAACTACCCTTTGAGCTATCTATAAACAATCGCCATTCAGTTGCGTTATAGCTAGAAATGGGCAATTCTTTCATTAAACCTTCTACGTTCTGGCAATATACAAATTCGTCATTGTTTCTGAAGTACTGCATACATTCACTGGATCGATAGTAAGTGACTTTAGTTCCTTTGTCAAGCAAATTTTTTTCGTGCAGTCTTGATGCTAATAATTCCGATTCTTTTTTGGATAGTCCCAAATCTCGTGTTAAATCGTTTAATTCATATTGATTAAATCCTTTACGAACAGAATCATTGGAAACTTTGAATTCTTCGTCGGTGGAGTCACTTCGATCTTCACTTGATTCACATTCTTGTATTTCTAAAGAAGGTAATTCTTGAAAAACTGGCACTGTAATTTGAGCTGAATGAGGCACAGGGCGTATAGCTGACGGTAAACTAGGGTACTCAATTTTATGTTTGTTTTTCTTGTTGAATCCTGATGTTTTCACTATGCAAAAGTAGCAATCACTTAAGTGATCTTTGGGCTCTCACCAAACCATTGGTATACCAAACGAAAGTTTATTACGTGTTCTCTTCTTCCACATTCGTAAACTCTCTACACACTGCTTGCACACTTTATGAGGGGCCCATGATTTATCTTGGTCACCTATTTTCACTTTAAAATAAGCAAAACAGGCTTGCCTGACCAATGTACTAATATTAGTCCATTGAATGGGGATGGTAAAAATGCCACATATATAACAAAATGAATCAGGGCTGTTTAAGCACTTACGCCGAGAATTACCAGAGGCAGACATAATGAAAATGTGTAGTTGGGTATGTATACTTTGACTTCACTATATCAGAGCGACACAGACCCGCGTACTTTAGCATCTCATGTGTAACTGACCGAACTAGTTTTGGATGACGCAACGTCACTCACGCCCCCCACTCCTAGCTCGAAGAAGGTTCACCGGTAGGAGAGCAGTAGTGACTTCTGTGATTCGCTAAGCTTAGTCGGATGCGCAACAACTGTAGGGAAAAAACTTGACGTGATAGAAAAAAACTGAATAAAGTTTTGGAATTAGCATGTCAATTTACGTATAAAACAGCTTAAATATCGAACTCAACAGAAATTATTTTTCAAATTGTTCCTCAGTGTTATTTGCATCGATCGGACACGCACTTGTGCAAAATCTTGCCACAGTATACACGTTAGTAATTTAAGACTGGTTAAGAGTGTATTCAAATAGAAAAATGTTAGAAAATCATGAACCGGAATAAAGGATCTATTCCGTTCAGTGAACTGTTTCAATTATTAATGTAAGGCTCAGTAATATTCAAGGTTAATTATTTTTTCTTTTTTTTCCTTTTTTCTTTTTTTTCCTTTTTTCTTTTTTTTCCTTTTTTCTTTTTTTCTTTTCATCTTTTTTTCTTTTTTTTCCTTGTTTCTTTTTTCTTTTTTTTTTCTTTTTTTTCTTTTTTCTGTTTTTTTTATCCTTTTTTACACCCTTCATTAGGTAGATAGTACGCTTCCTAGGTAGTAGGTTAGTAATTAGGGTTATCATACAGTGCTAGCCATACATTTCCTCCCCTCCTTTATCTTTTGAACGGTTATACTTCAAGTAATAAAATTTGGAATGTGAAAATGACTGCACGTAAACTTCTTTTTTAGTGATAACTGATGACCTAGATGACCTGATGACATAGATGGCATCACAGTACAATTGTGACCAAAAATTTTCAACGGGTTCTTATGGCAAGTGACACCTCGTTTGAATAGCATTTAAAAGACCTATTCAACTATACTAATTTTGCTTGGCTTCAAGGTAGTTTTGCTGCATAAAATAAATAAATATTAAAATTTCAGTTTAGGGTATAATTAATACATATTCACAAGTCCGTCCTTACAGTTAATATTCAAAATGTGCTCCATCTATTTCCTGACAGTAAAACATCCTATTTAGTAAACTCTTGTTGCACTCGTTCAAATGTTTCAGCGGAAATTGCTCTACACTCTTCAACAATTCGTTGTCATAAAACATCAATACTGTCTGGTGTTGTAGCATATATTTTAGATTTAAGGTACCCCCCACAGAAAAAAATCTAAAGGTGTAAGATCCGGTGACCGAGCCGGCCAATCTATCGGAACTCGTTCAATCCATCAACCACGATATTCCTGATACAAATAATATCTTACTGCAGCACAATAATGTGGAGGAGCTCCGTCTTGTTGGAACGTGATTTCGAAGTTACCAAATTGATCTGGATTGTTTTCCAGAATGTCGAGAATTAGCGGCACAATCGCGGTTTATAACATTTCCAGGTACGCTTTACCGATTAAGTTGCCATTCAAAAATATAGGCCCAACTATGTGGTTTCCCAGAATACCTGCCCAGACATTTAGTTTTTCTAAAAGCTGTGTATGTTTCTCACTAAACACGTTAGGATTTGTATCACTCCAATACCTTACATTTTGAGTGTTTTCGTCACTAAAGCAAATTGTTTTTAAATATTATAGCGCTTCATCAATTTTAGTGGTCATCTTTTCACAGAATTGCAGTCTTCGGTCGGGTCGTCATCTGAAAGTTGATGCACCATTTTTAATTTATAAGGGTGAATTTTTTTTCTACACCTGGTGCGTCGTCCCTTGACTGACTTCTCAGGTAGATGCAACTTGTGTTGTAGAACAAGTAGGGTTTACTACAATTTCTGCAATTATATCAATTTCTTTGTCAATAGAAATTTTTGGTCTGCCAGATCGTTTTCCATTTTTAACACTCCCTGTTGTTTCAAATTTATGAAGGAGCTCCCTCAAATAAGTCCTCGATATAGGGCGATTGGGATACCTCCCATTAAAAAGGCGCTCCGCAGCATGAAAATTCGTTTCGCATTCACCAAGCATTGAAAATTATTGGTCACAATGGCACTGTGACTCCATCTATGATGATTACGTCATCAGTTATCACTAGAAAAGGTGTTTACGTGCAGTCATTTTCACATTCCAAATTTCATTAGTTTAAGTATAACCGTTCAAAAGATAAAGAGGGGACTTTTGGCTAGCACTGTATAAATAGAACATAGTTTAGTTTCAGAATTAGATTAAATCATCTCCTGAAGATGCTAACATGTTTAGCGAAACGTGCGTCGAGAACTTAAAAAAGTGATTTAATACTTAATTGTTTCGATACTTAAAGGAGTTCCTTGGTGGTCAATGGTTCAACGACGACAAAGAAGTTAAAACTGTAGTCATGGCTTGGGATTCTTCACAGACGGCAGATTTTTTTGACGTCGGAATTCAAACACTTGTTGAGCACTATGACAGATGTTTCAATAAAAATGACGGAACAATTGACGGTTCATGATTCTTCCACGCTTCATAAGGTATGGTTGTCATATAAATAGAACATAGTTTGGTTTGAAAATTAAATTCAATCGTCTCTTGATGATGCTATCCTGGTTGGCGAAACGTGCGTCGAGAAGTTGTGATTGGTGTTTAGTGGTGAATCTGTTCGAGTGTAGTAAAGGCACCATGTTTTGAATGATCCAGTGGCTTTAGTTCAGAGTTTTTTTCAGAGTTAAATCATTTCGTAAAATAGGGCATGTTGTGTATTTTTTCTCCTTTATTTGGGTTTTTCGCCACTGTCTAAAACTCAAAAAATATCAAAAATACCTGTTCTTATTTAAAGAAAGAATCACTGGGTAAAAACAGAAAACCAAACGGAGACAAATTTCTCAGTGATTCTTTTTTGTAATAAATTTGCCTAACGAACAAAATTTTAAAGATATAAAAATGTTATAAAAAAAAATATAAACTTTAACGTTAACGTTTCGGAGGGTAATCTCCCCCCGTTTTCAAAACTGAACTAAAAGCCCAGTTTGTTCTTGCCCAGTTTGTTCTTGCCCAGTTTTTTGTTTTTACCCAGTGATTCTTTCTTTAAATAAGAACAGGCATTTTTGATATTTTTTGAGTTTTAGACAGTGGCGAAAAACCCAAATAAAGCCAAATAAAACCAAAAAAAAAAAAACAAAAATATGAACACGCTGCAATCATTTAGACATTACTTAGGGCATGTTGTGGATTCACTGGGTCCAAATTGTTGTGAACGTCTACTAATGGATATTTTTGTGTCTTCATCAACACTTTTACGTGCCAAATCAATAAGCTCTTTCAGGGGTTCAAGGGTTTCAGGGAATAAGTTGGTAAGTTGAAAATCGCAATTTTTCTGCAAATCAATTTTTGGGAGAAAATACATTTTTGTTCTAAATTGAATGGTTTAAAAGATTATTAGTTTAATGAAATTCTTTTAGATATTCCTTTAGTTACCTGATTTTATACCAGCTCTTAACAAATAACTAACTTAGACATTCAGCGACGATATAATCGAAACTATTCTCGATAAATACTGAATTGAGTAGTTAAATTGAAATATTTTTTTTTCTGTGCGTACTAGATTCGTATATTAAATTGTGCATTTTTTGTTCTGTTCCTTTTGAGGAATTACATAACATAATCCATAGAAACAAACGTCTTACCAACAACAGGGTCACGTGCAAGACGTCCACAGGATTTTCGCGGTTAGAATGGCGATCAGGTAGAGGAGAACAAACTTCCGTTCGAGGGAGTTGCGGCCTTCTTAACCGAGTTTGCGAATCGTGTGTATGTGTCTATGTGTCCTGTTCAGTTCTTCTGAGACCGCGTTAAACCCGACCGGAATACGATCCGTCTTTTTGGGGGCGTTCAAAACTTGCCGGCATAGGATTACGGCCTGGTCATCGAGCTTTGCGTTGGATTTTGTAAGTTCGGTTGGTTTTTTGCGTCCAACTTTGTCACTAAAATACAGGGTGACTTTCGTTGTTAGTTTGTCTTGAAATATTTATAAGACAAAAAAAAAGTTAAATCAAAAGATTGGCATAACCGTAGCTCTATCTCCCAACGACTCGAATAATTTCATCCTTTATTTCAGAGATCGATTGTGGATTATTTTTATGGACCAGGCTTTTCACGTAATCCCAGAGAAAAGAATCCAACGGTGTCAAATCACATGATCTTGATGGCCAACTAACATCATCTTTCGTTCAATATCTCGTCCAGGAAATTTTTCTCTTACTAAATCAATTGTTTCATTAGTAGAGTAACGTGAAGCGCCATCCTGTTAGAACCACATTTCATCCTCACAATTTCATCCTGGTCGATTTCAACTAAATTTGGATCGATTGACGGTTGATCATTGGTTTCCAAATTTTTATAGAAATCGTGAAGATCAATATCAATGTCAATAGAATCGTGAAGGAGTAATCAAAGGCAATAGAGAGATGATGTATTATTTTCTTTTTCTTACTGATTGGGTTTAGATCAATAGGTAATCTATGGATCAATGGATGATAGGAAGGTGATCTAAAATAAAATCTTTTCCTCTTCTCCTAAAATTTATCATTTTGAATGATTAATTTTTTCAAAGGTATGTTTAAAAAATACATTTTCCGACCCTCGAAAATTTTGGATTTTTTCGTCCTGTTTTTTTTATAATAAAAGGTCCGCCTTTATTTGATAATGAACTAAAGTCCAAAAACTTCTCTGTTTTTTCGATAACTGCGTGGTCTGAGTTGCATTTCATGTGAGTGTGCCCACTTACCAAAAATTTATGTTCATAACATTTTTGGAAACTTTTGCTTTGCGTATAGAAACATATATACCGCAATATTATTTTTATTTTAGCCTCTACAAGTGTCGGAGTAGAATATGATGTCTTCTGTCTGTGGGGGGAGTAGATTGTTTAATAGTTCAAAAAGGCATGACGCAATTTGTCGTATGCCTGCATCACCTGTTGTATGCCTGCATGCCTTTTTACGCAACTTAAAAAAAACAGCCATGGAGTTGGTCATTTTATAATAAATGAAACGACGAGAGAAGAAATGTGGCTGTCAGGAGACAAGGCTAAACTGTATTTGTATTATTGAGGAGGAAGATAGATTATAGGTGAAGTAGAGGCAGGAGGGACAGAAACAGCCATTCAGTAAAATATAAAAAAAATATTTGGAAAAATGCATAATGTGATTTCGAAACTGAGTATGGTCTGAGTTACATCAGATATTGGAAAAGTTATTTCTTGGGCATCGTCTGTCTTTGAGATTAACTAAAGTTAATACAATTGTATACACAATCAGTGTGAGATAATCTATGATAATTCAACTAACCTGGCCATTTTCAGTGAATGACCTCCCTCTAAGATTGAATAACCTGACTTAACAAACAACACGTTTGATTTTGACTAGTTTACTATGGTGAATCAATGGATCAATGGATAAGGGGAGTTGACAACACAGGGTCATAAAGAAAAGTAAGGGAATTCGACTTATCTTGTTGTTCCTCAGAATGATGACTCGGAAAAATGTAGTTAAGTCGATTTAACTGAAGCCTGGCATAATTTTACCACTTAATTAACCACATAATATATTATATTGCTCTTCTTTCATTTTCTAAACCAGTTTTTTGAAATTTTTTTTAGATGGACGATTGTGCACACAGTAAATATCACGTAATTTTCAAAAAACATTGAACGCCCATTTTCATAAAATAATTCAACTATTTGTGGTATAATGTTAAAACTTGTATTATATCATTGTCTTGTACAACAATTGTAATTGTTCTTTTTGTTCTTTTATTCTACAACATAAATTTGTACCACTTAGACCGATAAATACAGCTTCACAATCCAGTTACTTTTATATACACTCGATTTATCTAAAGTGTCCGTTTTATCGTTATTATCAATTAGCATTGTACCTACATTAATTTTATTTACACAACTAGTTTTAAAACCTAGTTTAATTAATCTTTTACGCACTTTATATATTTTTAAACAATTTCTAAATGAATCCTTCTTTGTAGCCGTTGTTTTTTGCTATCTGTTTAATGGTATAGAGCTATATATTAAAATTATCTTTGCTTAGTGGAAAACTAACTAACCTATGCATGAGACTATGAAAAGGAAATAGTTTGACTTGCCAAGATTGTTTAGAACTAAAGTGTATAACCGCGACGGTTGTAGTCGGTTTTCTGTAAGTGTCAAATTGTAATTTATTAGATATTTTCTTTATGTCTAGGAAGTTAATTTCATCATTAAGTCCAATCTCCATAGTGAATTAAATATTTTTGTTTATGGAATTAATATGGCCTATAAAACGTGCGTAAATATCTTTCCGTACAATTCCAATGACATTTCTATAATAAAAAAATGTTTTTAGGAATACTCAATCAGGGGTCACTAGGAACAAGATCCTTTGCCGGTCACGTTGGTGGGGACGGTGCCGAAACCGCACTGGAGCGGTAGTTGTTTCGATTCCAGAAATGTTCCTTCTGAAAAGTATTCTACGTTGGTCAATGTCCAGTCGGTAGTTTTCCTAATATACTTATGGGTAGGCACATAACCAAGGGTTTATAGCCCGAGGGAGGTGCTTTATTTTGAAAATATTTTCTTGATTCATTGCCATTTAGGGTCTTCCTGAATGAAATTTACCTCGAACTGCTTCTCTACCACCACCATTAGAAGAAGAAATAACATGTTTTGATAGTCCGTTAACTTAAGAAATATTTCATTGTGTCGATCTGTAAAGCACATATGATAGCATATACAGGCTGTTAATGAAATTCTTTGCCAGACTTTTACACCACCACAAAATAACACAAAAATGTCATTCGAACATGGGTCCGGATATCATTCGTGTTCGAGATACAGGGGGTTGAAGATTATTGTTTTTTTTTAATTGATATCTTCCGCGTAAAGAATGGTATTGTTAGCAAATTTAATATATTGTATAATTACAGCATATATGATACACATACTATATAATTATAGCACATATGATAGCATATTAACAATATTATGTACGTTGCTATTTTTTTCAGCTACAGTTATTAAGTGTCAAGATACATAATTACAACTATCAATATCTACTAGACTAGCTAAATAATGTCTGAATGATTGTGGCGTGTTCATATATTTTTTTCTTTATTTGGGTTTTTCGCCACGATCTAAAACTGGAAAAATATAAAAAATATCTGTTCTTATGTAAATAAAGAATCACTGGGTAAAAAAAACCAAACGGAGACAAATTACTTTTGAATTAGATTCCTTTTTGTAATAAATTTGCCTAACGAATTTAAAAATATAAAAATGTTCTAAAAAATATACAAACTTTTAACGTTAACGTTTCGGGAAGTATTCCCCTCCCGTTTTCAAAACGAATTTAAAAATAAATTTTATTAATTTCTATAAATTATGAAAAGATACAATGTAAATATATTTTGTGTATTTTTGGAAGACCATAGAAATGAGGTGGTTTACTATAATGTGGTGTAAGCTGTGATATTTCTAGATCTGCAAATTCACGTTTGTGTTTATATAATGTATTGTAAATTTGTCTCTTTATTTTTAATGTAGGTATTTTTTAGTATTTTATTAAATCTATTTATAAATTTTTTATTTATTTATTTTATTTATTATTTATTATTTTATTAAAACTAATATACTACTTCGCCCTATAGTTAGTAGTATAGATTCCCCATGTTATAAACTAGCAACATTTTTATTAAATATTTTAAATCCACTTTCGGGTAGAACAAATTCATATATTAAAAATACTTCAGATTTTTTAGATAAAATTTCGAACATTAAAATTACAAACGAAAATTTAATGGTTCGTTTTGATGTGGTTAGTTTATTTACTAATGTACCAGTTGACAAATTACTTTTAATAGTTAGAAAAAGATTAGATACAACATTAAAAGACCGCACTAAACTAAACATAAATACAATTTTTGAATTATCAACTCTGTGCTTAAAAATCATATTTTTAATTAGAAAATATTTATTATCAATAACATTTCGGAATGGCAATGGGTTCTTCTCTTTCTTCTTTGATGAGTAATATCTTTAAGGAGGAACTCGAGAATGACATTAAATAAATCTCTTAAAAAGCAAATAAAATGGCTTAGATATGTTGATGATATTTTTGCTATATGGCAACATAGCATTGACGATCTAAATGTTTTTTTACAGGATATAAATTATCGAGAGCCTACAATTAAGTTTACTTTAGAGATGGAGAATAAATTGCCATTCCTCGACACTTTCATATTAAAACAAAACAATACTCCACAGTACAAAAACTACAGTTTACAGAAAACCGACAAACACAGATAGGTGTCTCAATTTCTTTTCCCATCACTCAGAATCGGTCAAAATATGAGTAATTAAATGTTTATATGACAGAGCAAAACTTGTTTGTACCGACAGTGATACAGTACAAAAAGAAACAAATCACATAAAAGGCATTTTAATGAAAAACAATTACCCAAACATTTTTGATACCAGACAAAACAGACAAGTTATTAATAACAATAATAATAACTCCCAAACAATTAACCTCACAATTCCTTATATCCGCGGAATTTCTGACACAATTTAAATAGTAGGAAATAAATACAACATAAGAACGACATTTAAAACAAAAAATACTCTTAGATTTCTATTAACAAAAACTACACACAACAATATACGAAAAATGTGGTTTATAAAATTCTTTGCGAATGGTGCAAATTCTATATAGGTGACACATCTAGACCGTTAGATGTTAGAATAAAAGAGTTAGAAAAAAGCTTCTTAGAAGGGGCGATTTTAATAAATCTAGAATTTGTCAACACGCATGGGAATCGGGTCATAAAATCAACTGGAATAATTCCAAAACGGTATTAAAAGAATCGGTAACAAAATACAGGAGATTAAAAGAAACCGTTATAATTAATTTAAATAAAAATAACTGTATTGCTATGCCTTCGGTGGATTTAAATTCAATATGGTTCCCGATTCTAAAGAATACAATTAAAAACATTTAAGAATTTCAATAAACAATCACAATCACACGGTAAACCTCACCTATATATATTTTTTTTTTGGTAGTATGCCATTGTCATTAAAAACTAATTGTCAATGTAAGTATTATTGACGAACACAAAAAATATATTTACTTTCTATCTTTTCATAATTTATAGAAATTAATATACTTTATTTTTAGATTCGTTTTGAAAATGGGAGGAGAATACTTCCCGAAACGTTAACGTTAAAAATTTGTATATATTTTTAGAACATTTTTATATCTTTAAAATTTTATTCATTCAGGCAAATTTATCACAAGAAAGAATCACTGAGAAATTTGTCTCCGTTTGGTTTTTACCCAGTGATTCTTTATTTACATAATAACAGATATTTTTGGAGTTTTAGATCGTGGCGAAAAACGCAAATAAAGAAAAAAAAACTAGACTAGCTGTCAAACAAACTTCTTTTCGGAAAACCGGTTATATTTAAAATAAGAGGAAAAAAAGGGAGATCTTAGTTTTGTCCGCTCGAAGGTAAACACGAAACTCTTTCGCCTGTAACGAGAATTACCAAGTCCGTCGCAAGAACCAACCCTGATGACTTATTCAGGTTTCGAAAGTACGTCGCCCGGTCTTAACCGTGGTTATTCATGTCCCGTTCCCTCCACCCCACCGCCATTTTTTGTTAGTATTCATGGGGTTTCGTCTTTAAAATGCAAATGCTTCGCGCCGGGCCGGTTATCTTCTTAGAGCTAAGACTATTTCTTTCGGCGGTCCTAATAGGTTTAACGGTGTATTATTTATGCAAAATATAGAGGAGAGCACGGGCGGACGGATCGTCTGTATTATTTTCGAATTTCCGGTCGATTCGCGAAAACTATTTAGATGTTAATATAGATTGGGGAGCCCGAAGCGCGGTTTTTAAAAATTACCACGATAAACACCGGTTAATATCTGCATTTTAAAGGGGATTTTAATGGCAAGTTCGGTTCCAATCAAGAAATTCGAAATATTTATTCGGCATTTTTCAACAGGATATACATATTTTATAGTATATAATCCTAGATCATAAAACATCTGAGATGGTTAGGTCATTGTCAAAGGATGCAGTACACTAGGATGTCGAAGCAGGCCTTTATGGCGAATTAAAGAACAAGAAATAAAAACGGGGATGTCCAAGAAGAAGATGAGGGAACATACAGAGCTATCCATCTTCATGAGGAAAATAATCGCCAAACTGACGCAGCCAAAAAGTAGGCGTGAATAGCTGGGCCGCGTGTACCAATTCCGTATCATCCTGGCCTTAATTGAATTGTCCAGCATGCCGAAGATCAAAGCTGGGTTATTTAAGCCTCTATAAAACCAATAACACTAGTTTTCCAATTTTAATATACCCCCATTTTTTATATACCCCGAAAGAAAAACGGGGATGTCCCCGTTTTTCTTTCGGGGTTATAAGTTTTTATAATTTTATAAAAGTTATAAAAGTGATAGATAACAAAGTAAAAAAATGTTTTATTCCTATCTTCCTTTAACTTAAAAGTGTTAGTAGAAATATTTTATCAACGTCACATTTTTTCTCTATAGTCAAATCATTTTTTTCAATTACCCTACGTGATGACTTCAGTTTAATATTCATTTATTCTATTCAAACCCAACCGTTGGGTTCCACGATTTCATGTGGAACGCACAACAACCTGCGTCTCCGCTTAAATGAACACTTTTGTTGGTTGCTTGATCGAGAAGGATGACACTCAGCTACTGCTGCCTCATTGGACGCAATCCAAGAAAATCTAACAGTACATATATACGCCATCCGACGGGAGGTAAAAACTCCATATATATATCGTTTGTGTCCCGTTTGTTGGTAACGTGCAGACGTTTTGCCAAGGTCACACTTGGCATTCTCAATGCTTGTCTGAAGACTGGGTCTTGATCAGCCTACTACCCAAGGCCCACAACAAGAAGAACCTCGAGAGACGAAACATATGTCATTCAGTGGAAGGGATAGGTGGGGCTCCTTCCCGGTCAAGTAACCAACAAAAGTGTTCATTTAGGCGGAGACGCAGGTTATCGTGCGTTCCACATGAGATTGTGGAACCCAACGGTTGAGGGTGTATAACTCCTGATTAATGTTGTCTCATTGGACACAGTCCAAAGAAGTAAAAAAACTCCATATATATCGTTTGTGTCCCGTTTTTTGGTAACATGCAGACGTTTTGCCAAGGTCACACTTGGCATTCTCAATGCTTGTCTGAAGACTGAAAGAAAAGAAGAAACAAGAAAAGAACCTGGCGCAACCTCTTCATTAATAGGAAAGGTTGTGGATGAGGCGCTCGGTTAAGGGGTGGGGGTGAGAGAAGACGTTTGATTGGAAAGGTTTTGGATGGACAATATGGAAATAAGAGGTTTCCATGTATTTGGAACTCTAAGACCATCGACCCTTTTGTTTAGGCAGTCTGGGGATTTTTCTATTTCAATTGCTTCACGAATTATGCGGGGTTTGTAGGAATACATAGGTGCGATTACTTTGGTCTTGTCGAAATCGGCGGCAAGAGAATACTCGTGTAAGCAAGTTTGTATGTTTGTTGGTTTGGCCGATACATCATTGGGCGCAGCCAGAACAAGGAATCTCATATACCTTATATGACTCTTGTGGAATATTATCTTTTACAGCCTTAGGAAACTGGATATATTTAATTCTGTTGTAAATATCGTTTCGATATTATGGAATCTGAATTTTATCGGTGCCTCCCTTGTATGGCAAAATAATTTTGGTGTTTTGGGGCAATTCTCTAGTGGATTAGTGGTTATGACTTGTTCGCTTGGGTGTCCATAGGATCTCTACAAATCTGTTTCCGGAATTTAATTTTAAAGAAGAAATGTGTAGTTGACATGCAATGTTGAATAAGATTAAAAATATTCGTTGATAAGTTTCGACACTGTCTCGTTATTTACAAACATTGTCCTTCCAGAAACCCTAGACATTCTGAAAAACAAAAACCACATATCAACGGATATTCTTAGTCTTATTCAACATTGTATGTCAGATACACATTTCCTCATCAAAAATAAATTATTTAAACAGATTCGAGGAGCCCCGATGAGCTCCCCTCTTTCTCTAGGCACAGTCAATATTTTTATAGAACAATTATTCCAATTTTTATGGAATAATTTTGAAACGCAAGCCCTTAACACCACTCCGTTGAAATCTACATGCTAGTTCAGATATGTAGATGACTAATACAATCTTTAAATCTGTTCATTTCGCATTTGAATAGTATACATCCCCAGGTACAAATTACAATGGAGACTGAAAACAATTCTGCCCTCCCTTTTTTTGACGTTCTAATATCAAAAAGACCAAACCAAAGCTTCTCCTATTTAGTCTATCGTAAACCTACCCGCACAAACCGTTATCTAAATGCAAATTCACATCATCATCCATCCCAGTTAAATGCGGTGGTCAAAATTTTAGCTTTAAAAACTTAAGTCTTTAGATCTTAAGAATTGTCGGACAAAGAGCATAGGCAACAGAACTTAATTCCATAGAAACGGGGCTAAGTCAAAATGCGTCAAATAAAATGACATTTTGATAAAATTCAGGCAACAAGTCTATCCACCAATCCACTAGAAAATTGTCCCAAAACCCCAAAGTTCTTTTGCCATACATCAAGAGAGTTACTGATTAAATCTGCCACGTAGTCAGATACCGTAATGTCAAAACGATATTTACAACAGACAAAAATATATCCAGTTTCCTTAGGCCAGTGAAAGATAATATTCCACAAGAGTCTCATGGTGTCTATGAGATTCCTTGTTCTGCCTGCTCCCAATCATATATCGGCCAAACCAACAGACGTATCCAAAATCGCAGATACGAGCATTCTATCGCCGTCCGAAAAGCGGATCTCTCCTTAACTCTAGCAGAATATCATATCCAAACGGGTCACAAAATGGATTTCGTCAAGGCCAAAGTAATCGCACCTATATAATAAAAAGCAATTGTGATCGAAAAACTCCCAGACTGCCTAAACAAGAGGGACGAAATTGCCCATCCGAAATCCTTCCAATCAAAAACATCTTCATCCCCCCCACCCCCCTCAATCGAGCGCCCCATCCACAACCTTACCTATTAATAAAGAGTTCGCGCCGACCACGTTCTTTTCTAGTTATCAGCCACGGGGGAGTAGGCAGATTTGGACCTCGGCGCAAATCAATCTATGTAGCTGTCAATTCGATATGTATGAGTAAGATCTCTGTCATGGCTATTAATATTGTATTGTTGAAGGACTACACTAGTTGGCAAGGTTTTTATATCCCATCTGAAAGTTGTTAATTATTAGAAGTTTATTTAGGTAAGAGTTAACCAAAAAAAAAAAAAAAAATCTGCCACGTCTATTTTTAGAAATATATATTTTATTAAAAATGAAAAAAAAACACTTAGTATGAATAATAATTTGAATAATTTAATTATGCTAATTTTCACCTTTGTTTATAGTTTTTTGGATCGGTTTCTCGTATAATGGAACAGTAATCCTCGATATATGTTTTAATCCAAAAATCTTTGATGTCGTTCTTCGAAAATCTTTAGATCTTGGTGAGAACGTTACCCTTGATTGTCTTCACTCATATTTCCTAAGTTTTCAGGGAAAAAACTCAAATGCGAGTGCAGGAATTGAATCTTCAATGACATGTTCACTCCCACCTGAAAATTGAAAATTTTTCAATAAATCAGCAACAATATGGGTTGTTGGCTGTAGATAGGGTCTCCCAATTTTTGATGGTATGGTATATGTCGGCGCCCTGAAGAGTCTGAACCTCAAGAGACGAAACATATGTCATCCAGTTGAAGGGGTAGGTGGGGCTCCTTCCCGGTCAAGCAACCAACAAAAGTGTTCATATAGCCGGGACGCAGGTTGTTATGTGTTCCACATGAGATTGTGGAACCCAACGGTTGGGTGTGTGATGAAACTCAGCGACTGCTGTCTCATTGGACGCAGTCCAAAAAAAATCTATATATATATATCATCATCAGCCCGTATCGATCCACTTCAGGATGAAGGTCTCTTCAGCATGCTTCCGACCTTCACGGTCCTGGGATTTCCTCTGCCACTCGGGTCCAATATACTTAACGATGTCATCAATCCATCGTGCTTTCGGTCTTCTTCGCGGACGTTTGCGATCAAGCGGTATTCACTCCAGGATTGCCTTGGTCCATCTGTCGTCCCATCGCCTCGCTATATGGCCTGCCCATCTCCATTTCAATTGTTTTACTCTTCCAATGATGTTACAGACTTTTGTTTGTTCCCTGATCCATGCGCAGGACTTTCTGTCTCGTCTTGTAATACCAAGCGTACATCTTTCCATTCCCCTCTGTGCCACCCGAAGTTTTTGAATTGATTGCGATGTGAGTGTCCAGGTTTCACTTCCGTATGCCATAACGGGTAGAACGCACTGATCGAATACTTTTCTTTTCAGGCAAAGTGGAAGTCTGCTCTTAAACACTATGTTGAGCCTACCAAATGCCTGCCAGCCACATTTAACACGCCGTTCCGCCTCCCGGGCGGTATTCCCCTCCATTGAAATCCTCTGCCCAAGATATATAAAGCTGTCCACAATCTCTAAATCCCTTCCTAAAACTGAAATTCTTCTGTCCTGAGCGAAGTTATTGAACATAACCTGACTCTTTTTCAGGTTTATTTTCAAGCCAAATGGTTCGCCAGCCCTTTGCAGTTCTTGTATGCGTCTTTGCAACTCCTCTGGGTCTTGTGAAATGAGAATAATATCATCTGCAAATCTAAGATGGTTTAAGTTTGCACCATTGATCTTTACACCATCCTGTTCCCAATCCAGTTTACGGAATACTTCTTCAAGGCCAGCCAAGAAAATAATAGGCGATATTGCGTCACCCTGCCGTACACCTCGTTCTATATTAATTCCCACTTCAAGATCATCAAGGTGAATTGTGGCTGTAGCTCCATCATATATCGATTCTAATAGGTTTACATAGGCTCTCTCTACACCTTAGCTAAGCAGTGCATCCATTATCGCATGCTTTGAGATGGAATCAAATGCTTTTTCGTAGTCGATAAAAGCCAAGCACAGTGGCATGGTGCATTCGTTGTGCCTTTCTATGACCTGCTGTACAACCTGGATGTGATATATATATATATATATATATATATATATATATATATATATATATATATATATATATATATATATATATATATATATATATATATATATATATATATATGTATATGTTTAATTTTAGTTTTAGTTATCTATAGTCATCAGAAAACACTGGGATTGTTATTCCGTCTTTGCTTGAATCTGTCATACGAAATTCGCTAATCGGCCTCAATTACGGTAACGGGTTAGGAAAAGGGCGACCCACGGTCGCCCCCACCCCATTAATCACCCTCCCCTCCCCACGGAACGCGATGTCGCAACCCCATAAATTCGCTCCGATGAAGGAGCGTAAACAATAGGAGGTGAGCAACCCTGAACACCTAGGCCACCATAAATATTGGATGGAGGGCCGTAATCCTGGACGCCCGGCACATTCCTGCCCACTTCCCGGCCCGCCCTTATTGTCAGAACTTTGTCTCGCGATCGGATAATGGGCCCGTCGAACTTTCCCGGACCTGTGTCTTTCGTCGTCCGTTCTGCCTAATCGTTCCCTCCGCTCTGCCTAATCCTCGCTGTACACGTGTATGATTTATAGACAGGAATGGTTGGGGGATTCACTTGTCAAAGAGTCCACATCTTATTGTTTAATCTAATTTTATAATGTTTGTTTTAAATAAATAACAAAATAAAAAAAAGTTTGAATCAAACTGAAACTGAACTGAAGTATTCAAAAATAGTAATAAGAAGAACTAGGGAGAATAGAAACACGGGATAGACGGTATTCTATAATCTTGATAATTAAACATAATAACCCACGTATCTTTATTTAAAGGTTGGATAATGTTAACCAAACTATTCTCTAACGATCTTGTTTCCTTATTAACGGGCCTTTCAAATTGAGCGGGTTTTTAAATTATGTAATAAAACACAGATGGCGTTGTAAATCTGCCTAGATCTAGTCTCATTTCAGAAGTGTAATGTATGACATTTATAAAAATGGAGTCGTACACAATACAACAACGCGTTAAAATTGTTAAATTAGTTTATGAAAATGAGAGTTCAATGAAAAATGTTTTTACAGAATTAAGCGATATTTACGGTTTGTACGGTCATCCATCTGAAAGCATTATCAATCGAATTGTTCAAAAATTTCAAGAAACTGGTTTGGTGAAAGCTAAAAGCAGGGCAATATATATTCGTAGTGATTGTTCGCAAGAGCATATTCATTTGACACGTGAAAGTGTTGCTGAGGACCCTGAAATTTTCATTAGTCGACGTTCACAACAATTTGGATCCAGTGAATCCACAACATAGCGAATTTTACGAAAGGATTTAGCTCTAAAGGCATATAAGGTTCAAATAACACAGGAACTAAAGCCACTGGACCATTCAAAGCGTCCTGCATTTGTCAATTGGATCAAAGAACAAACAGATGATTTTTCAAACTTGACGCATTTGGAGAGAGGAAAATTTACGAGTCACTATTTGGTGTGCATTATCGTCAGATGATGTAATTGAGCCGTATTTCTTCCAGGATGCTGCTGGTGAAGATGTAACTGTGAATGTTGTTCGACATCCAGAGATGATAACTGCATTTTTGTTTGCTGAATTGAATAATATTGATCTGGAGGAATTGATTTATCGAGACGAAAAAATCCTGGATGAGTTATTGCAAGAAACGGTGATGATAATTGGCCACCAAGATCATGTGATTTGGGATTACGTGAAAAGCCAGGTCTATAAGAACAATCCAGAATCGATTTCTGAACAAAAATATGAAATTATTCGAGTCATTGGTGAGATAGAGACATAGTTATGAAAAAAATCTCATTCAAAACTTTGACAAAAGAGTTAACGTCTGTGTATCCATAAATAGTTTTTTAAAATCAACGCAAATGTAGTGTTTTATTCAAGAATAAAAAAAAACTCGCTTAATTTGAAAGATCCTTTATAATAACTGCCTCTTAAACGACAGGAATGCAGTTTGCGGGCATCCTGAGGCAAGTTTATTGGAGACCGATAGATTTATAAATTTGATCAGGCCGAACAATATCTTATAGAGTCAATTTCTTTCCTTTTTGAATCCCCTGTTTCATTCGACACGCACGTATCACCCTGCGCCTCTTCTCTCCAACAAGCGCGTTTCAATTTTCGCGGATTTACGATCACCTCTGCTGAATTTAGAGGAGCGATTTGTCGATGGCTGGCTGGAAGGACCGTACATCTTCCGGGACGACAGGACGAATTGCCTCGTCTTACACCTGACCGGGATGGTGAAGAGCACCGTTAAAGGAAATCTATTAATTTTATGGCTCGTTCCGCTGAAGCAAACTATGAAACTGGGTTATGTGTATCGGTGGATTCGACGTTTATTGCTTTTGCTTCATACATTTTATTACCTTTTAGTGTAATATGTTGAGAAAACACGATAAAAAACAGCATAAAGTCTGCCGCGATTACCAAGATCTTCGTAAACTTGAAGTGACGCTCATAATATTATTTTTACTATTTATTTGTGACGATAAAATGTATAAGATATGTCTGTGTCACCAGAGTGAAAAATATTAAGTACATTTTTGTGAAAAATTTATTATTTACAATATCAGAAAGTTTATTTTCTCTTTCGTTGTATATGATGAGCTCCAGTCCAAGAATTTAAGAAGTTTGAAAAATCATATAAATATATAAAATAATAATATTACACATATATATATATATATATATATATATATATATATATATATATATATATATATATATATATATATATATATATGATTCCTTTTTAAATTACCTTTCGAGCCATGTAATAAAAGCTGTACCATTCCATTTGAAAAAACTGAACAAAACTTCAAAAAAACTATTGTTGAATGTAACGCCACCTCGCGGTTTCATTTATAAACTAAATAAATAATTTATCTCCCAGATTATCTGATTGTCCCATCAATTGCCTTTTAAATGAATTGAAATTGAGGAAAATCGGTTTAGGCAAACGGACATTAGACGACTTTTTATCTCAATAGGTAAAACTCCCCCCCACCCCTTTATTCGTGAAATTACGACAAAATGTCATAAAACAAAGTTGTAGGAGACAGTTTGCTAATTATAACTGAGAATTTTTCTTACTCGGTTAACGCTTGAAAATACACAAAAAATTTTTTTTTTAAATGTTTAGCTCGTCACGCCCTCTTGCGGTTGTTTTAGAAGCTTAAAAATATTTTTGGTGAATTTCTCATGATCATTTTTAGTACAATTTTTTTTCCCCAAAGCTGTGGGATAAATAGTTTTCAAGATACGGCCGCGATCCATTCTTAATGGGACACCTGGTACATATATATATATACAGGGTGTTAGGTAAACATGCGGCAAAAATTAAAGGGGTTATTCCTTGACTTATTCTAAGAATATTTTGTTGTATGATGATTTTTGAAAAACCCCTTTGTTTCGAAGATACAGGGTGAACAAAATTTACAACATTAACAACATTTTATTAACAAAAAGTACATGTAAAGTTGCTCAATCTACAATAAATGTTCGAAATGACTTCCTCCAGCCTTGAAACAAGCATTCAATCTTCTCGTCATTGACTGCCGAACTCTTTCAAACACACCAGGGTCGTTTCTAATTGAGTTACACCCAGCAATTATCCGATTTCGCAAATCATCCAAATTCTTCAATGGAGTAGCGTAAACTAATGACTTCAGATATCCCCAGAAGAAATAATCTAGGGGGTTTAAGTCCGGAGATCGAGCAGGCCATGCGTGTGGCCCACTTCGACCAATCCAGCGATATCTGTATGTTGCTGTTAAAAAATCACGAGCAACGAAACTGAAATGTGCTAGTGCACCATCGTGCATAAACCACATTTCATACCTTGTTGCCAATGGTACATCTTCCAGAAACTCAGGCAGTGTTGCTTCCAAAAATTTGCGATACACCTCGCCAGTAAATCTTTGTGATAGAAATACCGGTCCAATTAGACAGTCACCTACAATTCCAACCCAAACCTTCAACGAGAATTGATGTTGAAAACTATCTTCGCATACCTCATGCGGATTTTAATCTGCCCTCACATGGTTATTTCAACAAATATCGAATATGGTTGTCGCAAATTTTGTTCGCCCTGTATCTTCGAAACAAAGGGGGTTTTCAAAAATCATCATAGGACAAAATATTCTTAGAATAGGACAAGGAATAATCCCTTGCATTTTTGCCGCATGTTTACCTAACACCCTGTATATATATATATATATATATATATATATATATATATATATATATATATATATATATATATATATATATATATATATATATATATATATATATATATAGATAAATTATAACAAATCATTACATACATCATAAAAATAACACTGAAAAATTGGGAAACTTGTGATCACAGTACCTAAAGATATAGCCTAGGGTGTCGAATTTCAAGTTATGTATGTGTGTGTATATATATATATATATATATATATATATATATATATATATATATATATATATATATATATATATATATATATATATATATATAGTCAATCTATTTTTTGAAGTTTTGAACTTTCGAACGAAATTTTGTCTGTGAAAACATGCTACTATATAGAGAAAATAATGGATAATCGAATGGTGACCAGCGCGGTTGGATATCTTGAACGATTTTCGAGATCTTCGTACAAAAATAAGCAGGAAATGCAATTTTTACAAAATTTCCAATCTTCAAAAATTCATATCTCGAAAGCTAAATGAGATAAATCAAAATAGCTGACAGAATATTGATGCGGGTTGTTTGGAGTGTATAGAGTTGAATTATCCAATTGGTTGAATTGTATATATCGAGTGTATAATACCCGAAAATTAGTCAATTTTAGAGACAATATTGGGGAATCCGATGGCGACAAGCGCAGTTCGATATCTCCAATGGTTTTCGAGATATTCGCAAAAACACAGCGGAGAATAGACATTTCGCAAAATTTCATTAAAAATTATACCTGAAAAATTACATCGGATAAATCAAAACAACTCTCAGAATATTGAATTGAATATTGAATATCAGATGTATTGAATAGAGTGTATAATATTTGAAAATGAGTTAATTCTTGAGAAAATAATGGAGAATCGCATGGCGGCCAGCGCAGTTCGATATCTCGAATGATTTTTCGAGATATTCGTAAAAAACACAGCGAGAAATGCACTTTTCGAGAAATTTCCAACCTTCAAAAATTAATATCTCGAAAACTAAATGAAATAAATCAAAACAGCTGCCTGAATATTGATGCGGGTTGTTTTGAGTGTATAAAGTTGGATTGGATTGGATTAGATAGTAGTTAGATAGGAAATACAGAGCGTATAATATCAGAAAATGAGTCAATTCTACAGAAAATTAAGTAGAATCGTTTGGAGACACGCGAAGTTCGATATCTCGAACGGTTTTCGAGAAATTCGCATTCAACATCTTTTTTCACAAACGACATGTTCTGATAATTAAATTATTTTTCTAATAAAGAACTTTTAACTCTCTCCCGCTGTTCCGCGCAAAAAATGCCCTCGCTCAACATCAAAAGACAACTCGGACGGCGGGGCCCCGCTTAATCTCCTTCTCGTTTTCCTCGCACAAAAACCTTCAAAAGCCCCGAATTTCCATCTGACATTAGCTCGGATCCCCGCAGCTGCAGCTTAGCCGCGAAACCGGAGAAAAACATAAAGTTTGTCGCGTTTTAGCTTTATTAACTTCGGTCCTTTTTCGAAAGCTCACACTCACACACACACATGCACATTTGCGTTCTTAATTTAATAGTCCTCCTACAAGTTTGTCTGAATGGTTAGAAATTAGCCTTACAATTCACTGCTTTCAATTTTTCCATTTTCATTCCGAAAGTTGGATTTTTGGAGAAATATGTCAAGAGGAGCGTATTGCATCAATAAAAAAATGTGATAATCCGATGGTGCCAATTCTGGAAGATACGACGAGTGTGAACATTTGATTTCTAACGCAGTTTCCTTAATAGGTTTTACAACATGACGTTGAACATTGTTATATGAATGAACTATTGATGTGCTAATATATATATATATATATATATATATATATATATATATATATATATATATATATATATATATATATATATATATATATATATATATATATATATATATATATATACCTTAATAGGTTTTACAACATGACGTTGAACATTGTTATATGAACGAACTATTGATGGGCTAATATATATATATATATATATATATATATATATATATATATATATATATATATATATATATATATATATATATATATATATATATATATATATATATAGATATATATATATATATATATATATATATATATATATATATATATATATATATATATATATATATATATATATATATATATATATACATTCTTGAGGGGAATTGAATTCTCTACAAAAAAGATCTCATTATAAATTTCTATCAACCAAGCCGTTTCCATGTAATCGTGCCTTGAACATTGATCTGTTTTTATAATTTTACTTTTCAAATTTGAAATTTTGTAACTAATGAACGAATCAATGTTAAAAGAAAATACGATACTTATTCTTAAAGGAAATTGAATGCGCTACAAAAATGTCATCTTAACATTTTTCGATAAATTCATTCTTCCCAAAGTTACTCAAGTGTATATCTTCATCGATAAAATAAATTTAACGTTGAATAACTTTGGGAAGAGTGAATTTAACGAAAAATACTAATATACTTACTTTGTGGCGCATTCAATTTTCTTTAAGAAAATGTATTGTAATTTTTTCAAATTTTGATTCGTTCATTAGTTACAAAGTTTCAAATTTGAAAAGTAAAATTGTAAAAACACATGAATGTTCAAGATACGATTACATGGAAACGGCTTGTTTGACGTAAATTTATTATGAGACCTTTTTTGTAGATAATTCAATTTCCTTCAAGAATATGTTTGGCTCACATTTTTCAAATGGATGGTTTAGGAGTTTTGGATGAAAGATGCGATTGCTATTAAAAAACCGAAAGTCGTGATAATACACTTATATAAGTCTTAAGGGCTTGGAGTTTCACAATATTTCTTATCCCTTTAAAAAAAATAGTCGCTTTTTTTGGCCCAGTCTACTAAATATGTATGAAATCAAAATAAAATACAGATTTTACAGCGTCAGTCTCGTTATTTAATAGTCACACCTCGTATAATTAGTTTTCCATCTTTGTGGAAACACCCCCTATAAAAGCGACAAGTTAAAAAAATTAAATGAATTATGTACATTATTTTTGTAATATGTCTTAACGGTGGCCGCATGTTGTGTACTGTTCTACTCTGTGTACTGTACTGCAAATGCGGTGAAGATTTGATATCGAAAATCGCCTCTTTTTCTGCTGCACCCTGTTCCACGTACACTGTATTCCCCCCTTACAGTTTACTAAAAATACTAATTTTTACGACCCAAACAAAAACGTTTTAATTTTACATCAACCATATAATATGTAGACATATATATGGTCGAGTGTTAGTGTTCCCACGACGCAGAAATGATTCAAGACTTGGGATCGCGTGCTTCAAGCCAATATGAAGCCATAAATTTATAAAAATACACAAAGAATAATAAGCGTAAGACGAAATAGGTCGTCAACAGCTTATCAAAATTGTTTCATCTATCATTATTTTTTTTTCCCCAATATTGTTCGATTGCGATCTATTATACGTTTTTTTTTTCTTGCTAGGGTATTATTTCGATGAAATTCCACATAAAACAGTATCCATGGGTGTTTTTATTTGTTACTTTAATCATGATGTTCCCATAATTGTTCTTTTTAAATTGTTTCTAGACGATTTAAAAGACGAAGGGCTTGCAATAATTGCATTAGAAAGTGAAAGTTATTTTACGAGAAGTTAGTAGCAAATACAACGTCCTAGGACACAAGATATATAAAAATATATACATATTTCCCTTTGTAAATTACATTTTTTAAAATGCTATTCATAAATTTCGAAATAAACCTTAAACATGAAATAACATAAATAATGTCTGCATGATCGTGGCGTGTTTTTTTTTCTTTATTTGGGTTTTTCGCCACGATCTAAAACTCAAAAAAATATCAATAATATCTGTTATTATGTAAATAAAGAATCCCTGGGTAAAAAAAAAACCAAACGGAGACAAATTTCTCAGTGATTCTTTTTTGTAATACATTTTTTGTAACAAAATTTTAAAAATAGAAAAATGTACTAAAAAAATATACAAACTTTTAACGTTAACGTTTCGGGAAGTATTCTTTTCCCGTTTTCAAAAGGAATCTAAAAATAAATTATATTTATTTCTATAAATTATGAAAAGATAGGAAGTAAATACATTTATTTGTGTATGTCAATGATACATTGACAATTGTAATATAATATTATATTGTATAATAATTATATTGTAATGATTGAAGACATTCAAGATATTGCTGGGTCCATAGTTGTGAACTAGGAGCTTCTAAGTTTTATGCTCGATGTTAATGCAATATCATCTGTCTGTTTATTGTAA
The DNA here is from genome assembly GCA_031761425.1 of Cosmopolites sordidus. Taxonomy (NCBI): domain Eukaryota; kingdom Metazoa; phylum Arthropoda; class Insecta; order Coleoptera; family Curculionidae; genus Cosmopolites; species Cosmopolites sordidus. Next base: position 102,144 of record JARFXV010001076.1, on the reverse strand, counting down.
TACTGACTTTTGTTGTTTCATGATTGAGTAAGTTCCTTGATAGTTCTCCTGACATTGTTTAATATTTTTTGGAACATTTTTGGACGTTTATCCTTGTCGAATACATTTGTTAACTGAGGAACCACACGAAGGCAGGTTTAGGATACTCTGTGGATTTCTCCATTTCCTGGTTGATAAATATCATGCATCAATAGTAGATCTAATTTTAGTTATATCACCAATCGCAGCAAAATGGACATGGAAAAGTCCATCTTGGCTCAAAAGTGAAATTGACTACATCATGACCAACGATAAAACAATATTTACCAATTGTACTGTCCTTAACAATTTTAATGTTAGCAGTGATCACCGAATGGTACGAGCAAAAGTTAGGATTAACTGTCGAAGAGAACGCGAAAGAATGGTAAGATCAAAGAAGGGCAAAGTGGATTCTGGGAAACTGATTGAGAGAGGAAGGGATTTTGAGATTGCTTTGTCAAACCGGTTTGCTGTGTTACAAGATCCGGAGGAAGTGGCTATCAGTTCAATATGAAAAAATCTCCAACAATGTGCTTCAAACGGCTGCTTCAATAACACCAGAAGAAAAATGTCTCAAACAGACAAAAATCTACGGTGAGGCCATTGCTTTAATGAACAAACAGCGGGCAATGAGAAATGCAGGTAGTCCTTTTGGCAAGGTCGAGTACACTGAGCTCTGCAAAACTATAAGAAAACGAATTAGAGACGACACGCGCCGATTGAACATGCAGCTAGTGCAGAAAACTCTGGAAGAAAACAAAGGAATTAACAAGGCTAAACAGAAGCTAAGAAACAAAAGAACGCAAATATATGCCTTAAGACGAGAGGATGGTTTTCAGAAAATTTTATTCCCAGTTATATGAAGATCAGAACCAATCAAAGACAGCAATACCCACGGAAGAACATATAATACCAGATATCCTAGTGGCGGAAGTAACAAATGCTATAGAATCGATGAAAAACGGCAAGGCTCCAGGAAAGGACAGTGTAACTGTCGAAATGCTAAAAGCTGGTGGTCGGACGTTACATAAAACACTGGCAAAATTATACTCAAAATGCCTCAAAGAACAAAAAATACCTAACTTATGGAAAAATGCAGAAGTGATTCTTTTATATAAAAAGGGAGCACAGGAAGATTTAAAGAACTACCGTCCAATAAGCCTCCTATCAGTAATGTACAAAGTTTTCACTAAGATAATTTCTAACAGAATAATTAAACAACTGAATGACACACAACCAAGAGAACAAGCAAGAATCAGAAGTGGATTCAGTACAATGAATCACATCCAGGTTGTACAGCAGGCCATAGAAAGGCACAACGAATACACCATGCCAGTGCTAGTCAAGTAGTCAGTAAGTTCACATATCTGGGTCTGACTTACAATGAACAATGTTGTATAGAGATGTGGAGTAGAAGAACGTGATAAATTCCTGAGGTGAAGGTGACCAGAGCATGAGCGAGAAAAGAAAGAGAAGCAAATTTTCAAAGAAGACACATGAGGGAGCGAAAGAAAGGCAGACCGAAACAAAGGTGGTCCGACAAAGTACAAAATAATTCAACATACTTTCTGAGAGTTCGGAACCGGAGGAGGTTAGCAGAAAACATTCCCGAATGGAACAAAAAACGTCGGGAGGAAGAGGTTCTTGAAGCTATTAATTTTTTGTGAACTAACATTCAATGCTATCAATGGGGTATTAATGCTTGAAAACAATTTCGGAAAAAAATCCTACGCGACTACTTTTTACAAAGCGCATTCTGTCAATCCAATTTCCGATCATTTTTTCAAGCAATTGGGATCTTCTATTCGCAATTATCCGAGTTATATTGGCTTTCAAGGCGTCAGTAGTTGCTGGTTTATCGGAATAGTAATATCGGTATTTACCAAATATACCAAACCCCAATAAAGAAAAAAATATATGAAATAATATAGTTTATAACAACAAATACAATTAATATGTTAAATGTTAATTCTTTTATTTCTATATTCCTGAAAATAAAAACAAAACCCTATGTATCGGTGGTCAAAAAAGTATACATAAGAGTAAAAACTGTAGGCTTGCTTTTCCATAGCCGATCATGTTGCAATCGGGGTTTTAAAAAAAAACATTTTTTGTCTTAAATGGGCTGCTGACAATGGACTGCTACAGCACCAACAAAAGTTCCAAGCAATTTTAGACATAGAAAAATTGACATATGCCTTATCTCAGAGACTTACTTCACGTATGAGTCCTATATTGAATTCAAGGGATACAAGGTATACTACACTATTCACCCTCAAAATGTAACCAGACGATTCAGTGTATTAACAATCATAGAAACACATATAGCACATGTTCTATGCCATTTGAAGATTATCAGAAGAATCTACGCTCGATATAATCGTTTGTAGTTTATATATCGTTTGTAGTAAGCTTCTGAAACTTTATTAACTTCAGTACTTTCCAGTACAGACAATTTCCATTAAGAAACGATTGAGTCGACACGTCACCTATAATAAACTCGGTGATACAAGTACTATCGTTTCAGTAGCACAGGTTCTCTAGCTTTTGAAAATGGACAGAAGGATCTACATTCGATATAATCGTCTGCAGTTTATACATTGTTAATGATCATTTAATCGATCGAACTCTTGTTGACAGGGGTGTTGGTATACTTTTGAAGATTATGTTACTTCCTTAACCCTTACCTGGTCTGGTGCCTTTTTTGTCATTACGCGACTTCAGTGTCTGTCTACTTTTAAACTTTGGGTTTTTTTTACGTTTGATCATTAATGAACTGCGCTAAAAATACCCGCAAATGCTATAAATATACGCCGGCGGCGCGGCGTGCTGAAAAAATACTTTAGTTGATTAAAAATATTTATTTTGTTTTATTACAAGAAAAACGAATGCCTACTAGGCTAAAAACACATGTAAAGTAAAAAATTATTCACTAATCTGTGAAAAAAATATAATATAAAACGTCACAAAAATTAGGGAGTTGGCAAAGCAAAACTACAAATATTACAATTTTTTTTGAGCATTGTTGTAGACAAGTTGGTTTTTGACATTTTATACACATATAAGCTGTGACGCGGTTCGCTGTGTACGGGCACAAAGAGCATTTTCTTTTCCTGTCTAGTTTGTCACTCATTTGTGGACTAATTCTTACAGTAGTCGGCCCTTTTGGAACAATGTAAGTTTTTATGACTTGTTTTAGATTATTATTTAGATAGGGAAAAGATTCTCGGCGTATCAGCTCCGCTCTTATCAGTGTCAAAACAGTTTGCTTTATAAAGTCAAATCTCTCTATATGTTCCGCATTTTTGCAACAATTGTATAAAATATAGCTGTTGGCTATAACAATGTTGACCATTTGGAAAAATATAGCATGATGCCATCTATAACATTTTCTGTTACAGCTATAGGTGACACATTTTTGGTCCATTGAATCGACCCCACCTTTCGTATTGTTTGTAAAATTCTATAATTTCTGGTAAACTTTTGCCTCTTTTGTTTGTAATTTGAGAAACTTCATGGTGCATTGAAGAAATCAAAATCACATTTATCTTTGTTCGGCACATGGCTTATGAGGATAAAATTATTATTGTAGTCAAATCCATATAAGGTGGACCCACTTCCCTTCTTACTTCTTTATCTTTTTGATGGAGGGGGCGGGGGCAAACAATTCTTCTGGAATTTCTCTTTTATTTTTTTTCATTGTCCCGACGTAGGTTATTTTTCTTTTCTTCAATTCTTTTACAAGCTCAACAGATGAAAAGTAGTTGTCGGCAGTGACATTTATATTCGAGTTTTTAATGCATTTTGTAATCTTCAGCACAGAGTTAAATAAATAAATAAATAAATAAATAAATACCCACTTTATTTAGCATATGCAGCTAATAGTAACAAAACAAAATCAATATACAAAAAAAAAATAAAAGTAAGAAAAATTCTAAAAAATCTTAACAAAAGAAAATACAATCAAAAGGCAATAACCAACATTGTTCAAATGATAAAACACTTTATTGCTTCAAATAATAATTTAACAGTCTATTAAGTACATGCACATTAGGAGCGCTCCCTATGTGGGCGGGCAAAGCATTGAAGAGACAAACACCTTTTCAAAACAATGTCTTCTGGAGAGCAGTAGTTCTCACAATTGGTACATCATAATTGTTCTTAGAACGGATATCGTAAGAATGCATATTTACTCTTTGTACCAAAAAAGTATTCAAATAATGGGGCAACAAATGATGTTTTATTTTATATATCAATCGAATGTTAGCCCCTTCAATGGCCCGCATAACTGAAAACCAATCCAATGACCGCAACATTACCTCTATCGGTGTATACCTATTACAGTTCAATAGTACACGCATAGCCTTGTTCTGCTGTATTTGAAGTCTACCAATACTCTCCTTATTACATGATATCAGCACAGACATACAATATGTAAAATGGGGTAAAACCATAGTATTATATACAAGCCTCTTGGACCATGGTGATAAATGTGACGATATACGACTAAAGAACCCTATTTTTTTCCCAATCTTTCTACATAGATAACTGACATGATTATAAACTGTTAGCTGAGGATCCAACAGTACTCCTAAGTATTTAATTTCATTTACAATTTATTTTTATTTTAATATCACAATTATTAATATTTATTTTTAACCCTAACTCATTAAATTTTTTGCAGTTTGCTTTAGACCCTATCACCATGCACCTTGTTTTCAGTTCGTTTAGTTTAAGTTTATTTTTGCATAGCCATCTAAATAGTATTGCCAGTTCACTATTCAATGTTTCAACCATCTCAGGCAAATTATACCCAAACACAGATATGAGAGTATCATCCGCAAAAAGACTAATAAAACATTTTTCCAATATTGTAGAAATATCATTGATATATATCAAAAACAGCAACGGGCCCAAAACACTACCATGAGGAACTCCCCACGCACTTTCCCTCTTTGCCGACACTTTTCCCTCAACCCTCGTCCTATGATGTCTGTCTGTTAAGTAACTCTTGATCCATTTTAAGGCTTTCGATCTTACGCCATAACTTAATAATTTTTTACACCGTATATCCCGGTCAATAGTTTCGAATACTCGCTTTAAATCTATAAATACACTAAGCACAGTTTTTCCGACCTTTATATCGCTCCTCCATGTTGCGCAGACATTCTGAATAGCCGTCTCACAAGAATGTTTTGTCCTAAACCCTGATTGAGCAGAAAATAACAATTTATTGTTTTCAAAATAAGTTTTCAACTCTGTACATACTATAGTCTCAATGATTTTATCAACAACAGGTAATAAATTAATTGGTCTAAAGTCACTTGGTATACTAGGCTTTGGTATTTTTGGAATTGGTACAATAATGCTGGTTTTTAAGTCCTCAGGAAATGTGTTCGTTTCAAAACTTGTATTAATTAAGTACAATAAAGGATAACCGATGACACAAAAAATGTTTTTCATTAACCTTATCGTAATTTCATTGTCACTCGTACTTCGGCTTTTTAAACTAAACACAACTTTTCTTAATTTGTTTAGAGTAACATGTTTAAACTCAGAAAAGTCGTGAGTCTTGCATACTTTGACATCACTGCTCTAGTCCTGCTCTTCGATACTCTGTTTTACTTCATTCAAACTATCGAAGTAAAAGTTATTAAAGTTCTCCTCTGTAGGTTCGTAGTGAGCACCAAAGTCGATTCGCGAAAAATCGACACGCCCCTTACCATTGCCCAGCAAATCCTTTATTGTTCTCCACATCTTCCTCCCGTCCCCCCTACAAGCATCGATATTATTATTAAGGTACTTTTTCCTCTCAAGTCGCATCATGGACAGTGCAATATTTCTTTTCTGCTTATAAATTCTCTAATCATGTTTATTCTTTGTGAAAGAAAACTTTCTATACGATCTGTCCCTCTCAACATCCAAGGGAACTTTCTAGGTTGTACTAATTTTAAGGGAGCAGCCATATCAATAGCATCATGTAGAGTTTGCATAAAATCAACATATAATTTACTAACGTCAATGGAATTGTAGTCCCAATCATTCCCTATCAACTCAGTAATCAGCCTCGAGACTGCTTGCTCATTCAGATTCCGAGCATACGTATGTTGAGGTGTTTCACATACAATACCCTGAAGTTTAAACTCGGTACCAATAATCTCATGATCGCTTATCATCGGAAAATCTCTAACAAACTCCACAGCTCCAAAATCATTGGTAATTATGTGATCAATCAGTGTTTGTGAGATACCACTATTGTGGGTTTCCCTAGTAACAATCTGTGTGAAACCTGCTCCACTGATAATGTCTTGCAACCTTCTAGACTCACTGCTGTTCTTCAATAAACATATATATATATATATATATATATATATATATATATATATATATATATATATATATATATATATATATATATATATATATTTATATCACCCAGAAGAAAGGTTTTATTTCTTTGAAATTCATTGTTACTTAGATTGTCTTCCAAATAGCTTAAAAAGTCACCTACAGAGGCACTAGGCGATCTATAGCAGGCCGCTACCAAGAAAAACAGCTTATTTATCTGTATCTTAACTGTTACGACCCAGTAACTGGTTAGAACTGTCTCGACAGAAAGCACCCAATATTTCAAGCCAGATTTAATATAAATAATAGCACCCCCCCGTATGACGACTATCCGAATAACAGACAACAGCCGTATATCCAGTTATGTTAATTTCGTTCTCTTCTACATCTCATGTTACATGAGTTTCAGTAACACACAAGATCCATGGGTCTCTATCTTCTACAAACTGCCTCAGCTGCAACATGTGGGTCGTCATTCCCTGTATATTAATATGCAATATATCTATATTGCTAGTGGACGCACTGAAGCAATCAAGTGGTTGCTATGCATACTTAGTTCTGTTCTTCATTCTTTCAACAGTTCGTTTATAACATTCGTATCTTCAGGACATCATGTGCAAATTTACAATTAGTACACTCCTTTGTATTTGAATTACATTCGGAGCTTTTATGATGTTTGTTACATAAAGGACAAACATCTTGTTGACTGCTCTTTGCCGCTTTATGTCCATACCTCCAACACTTGTAACATAGCAGCACTCCCAAATATTCATAGACTGGAAAACTGTCCCAGTCAAAGAAAACTCTCTTACTACTCAACATGCACTTATAGATCTCTGCCGACACCTCCAGTATTATATTACACAGTTTATTTCCTTTAGGAATACATTTTCGAATTACTTCAATATTCAGATCTGTATTTTTAAGAAAACTCTGATTTTTTATGCGCTCTAAAAAGTCTTCATTAGTTGCAATATATTTATCTTGAACGCCAATCACAATTATTCTGGGGTTAATATATTTAGGTATTTCTACCTCATAATTATCGAACAATTCTTCTATTGCTGTTATTTGCAGTTTCTTCAGAGAATCGTCATTCTTACACTGAATTCTAACGGATCCCTGACCTATCGATTTTAATTTGTTTATTTCTACCGATAAATTGGACGGATTAATTTTTTCCATGATCGCATTCCTAGTCGTAGTACTATTGTGTTGCTTATTTTTCGGTCTAATTATCAACGGAGGATTCATTCTTTTTTTTACAATATCTGCCCATGATTTTCCTTGTGGAGTCGAGATGTCATTATGTTGCGAATTATTTAATAATGTCTCTGTACACTCCTCAGTATGTTGTTCCAACCTTTTTAATCTATTACCAAGGTCAACATTCACCTTAAATACTGACAGACATCCATCACATACCCAAAACAAATTTTTACAGTCATTTATGGCTTAGATATTGGCTCTTTGATGTTAACACAATGTAAATGATATTTATTATCACACACTTTGCACGCCACGAATTTTACTCGCCCGACAATATTGTCATTGCACCCGGTACATGCGTGTGTACCCGGCCCTGCCATGGTGACGACTGTTGGTATCAACATTTTTTTTTCTTCAGCAGTTAGCCCTTCGCCATCAGCACCTCTTCCGGTATACTCATATGTATCATAAAAATAACTCGTTCGACCATCTGTCAGTGCCATTACTTTGATGCCATATTTGTTAGGTTTGTTGGGCATATATATCCTAAATTTATACCGGCCTCGATAGGGGATAGGCATTTCATCAACGCAAGTGTACTCCCCTAAACAATACAGCTTTTTACAGTTGCTTACAAACTTGTTAAAAATGAAAGAGATGGCTGCAAGGGTATCAGTTTTTTTTCTATCTGTTCTCGTAGTGTTATCATCAAACCGACGAGCTTGAAGAAGTACTTCAAACCTTTCTTAGCCATAGTTGCGCGGAAAATTAGCCGCCCTGTCTCGTCACTTTTGAAGAGGGACGAAACGGCTTCACTATTTGATTTGAATATTAATGTCAATAAACACAAAAACGATAACGTTTTTTTTTTGTGGCAATGACTCTTTTACACTCCGCATTTTTTGGTTTGTTTGTAGAATGATTTCATCCATGTTTTTATTTATGAGCAATAAGAAAATATCTTCAAGTTTAGGATTGTCCCCTAATAAACGCACTGAGTTCAGTGCAACAGAGGGTTTTCTAACTACATTATGACTCAAAGTTCTCCTGTTCAGGGGAGGAGGAGTCTTGCTCCACGTATAACAATTTCTTTTCCCATGGTAAAGTTGATTTACTGGTTGTTGCTGTTGAGGAGGGGGAAGAGATTGTGCAGAGGGTGGTTGTACAACAACTCATCAGAATCATCATCTGAATCGTCAGAGCCACTTTCCTCGGACTATATTTCGTTCATTACCTCCTCTGTGTCAAGGGGTTGAAAATCGGGATCTTTATCTGAATCATAAATTGAAAAGTCCCCATCAGAAAGTTCATCGTCAAAATTATATTTTCAAGTGCTGGGTCACCGAAACGAACTCGTTTACTGGGCCCAGGTTCATCTATGGCTCCTATAAAAATTAAAATTTATTTATAAAATAAGCATTACCAATAATAAAAGCCTACTAAAAAGATTATACGAATCAAAAAAAGTTGATATGGTGAACTCTGTGCTTCCGTGTCTGGTGGACACCTAAATATATACCTCGTATGGAGCGTCCGTGTCTGTGAGACACCGTGAGTTTAAAATAATTGAATAAAAACCAATCAAAAGCACGGTGATACGTCTCAATAAGTAATGGAAAGGTACTGAGACGCTAGTTCAGGTTGGTCAAACAGTGTTGCCAACACAATAATTAAAATCATCGTAGGTGTCTGTCAGACACTGAAGACCAGGTAAGAGTTAAAGAATCAACTGAATTTCGCGGTTATTTTTCTATGCTCTCCACGATTTTGGATGGAAACAGTTGCCCCATATAACATCTATAGTTTATGCTTAAAAAAATAAAGTATTCTTAATGCGTGTCCCAGCGCGATGGGGGCGCTATAATGAGCATATTTAAAAACAATTTTAGTCTTTCCGGAACCGAATCCACTGTAGAACTGTATTATTTTCTTTAAGAATATTTAAAACACAACTAATAAATGTTATTTGTGAATTGGAACCCCGAGTTATTTGTTGAATTTTTCCCTTTACATTTCACCCCCTCTTTCGCCACTGAACTTTCTCGGAACTTCTCTCCCTGAGTCCAGCAGCAGAAAACGACCCACAGAGCAATTAGTAGTTCTTTGCACGTAAATCGTAGTTTGTTGCTGAGTTGTCGGTCCGATGCCGAGGCAGACCCGGGGGCCGCTTTCAGATCAAACCGGGCAACATATTGTTTGATTATTAAATATAAATTCGCGTCCGTTCTACGGCCCGTCAAGTTTTCAAATTGTCAGCTGTTTCGAACAGCGGGGTGGCCTTATTGCTGCCGCCACCGCCCCCGAAACTCTAATTAATCCCGCTGACCGGGACGTGATGGCCCAAGGAAACTTCGCTCGGCATCGATACGTAAACTATTTCGCAGGTTAATCCAATAATTTGTTTTTAATCGGGCCATGCCCGATTCACAAATTCAAACAATGAGAGACGTGATTCGAAAATTGGACGCTCCTTCGTTTTGCAAGGAAAGGGGGTTTTGTTTGAAGAGTTTGTGTCCACACGACGACCAGTTTTATACTACCTAAGTTAAAAAATAACAGGTTTTTTTTTAAGAATATGGAAAAAAACAAGAACATTTGTTTTATCCTCTTGCTCTGGGTAAAAGCTTCCCCCTCCTTTAGGCGCCATCAAATGTCAATAAGCGTCTCCCGAGACCTGTTTCTGGCCTTAAACCGTCAGCAGCAAAGCTTGGGTTGAACGTTTGATATAAATTGAACAATTGGCCATGGGTCCTGATTATAAAATCTGGATGCTCGGTATCTTAATGGAACCTGGGACGGGTCACGAACAGCTTCAGAGAGTAGTATTGTTACGAACCACCGGATGACGTGAGCTGTATTTATATTTAAATGCTGCTGTACCCAATATATACAGGGTGATTCAGGAGGAAATATCAATATTTCAGCTACATATTCAAAGACCGAAAATGAATAAAAAAGTTTCGACAAACATGGATCCGATTCTGAACTGTTACAGAGATACAGGAGTAGACATATTTATAGATGGCAAAGGTAATAAAGAATGAGAAAATGAATCTTTACTTTATTCCTAACTTTCTTAATTCTTGTAACGGAAGCTCAAATCGCATAGTCTCCGAATATCTGCATCGTTTCCCGAATGGAAGACTACCAGATACAAGTTTTATCACTGCTGGAGAATCTGATATGTGTCCAAGTACGAGAATTGTATTTGAATGGAAATTAAAACTTGATCCTAAACAAGAAGAGGCAATCGTTGACATCGTTGAAAATGATTCCAGGGTAAATACAAGGCAGATATTTGCCAAATGACACAATAGTCTGCTTGGAGGACTCTTCACATGAATTGTTTATATCCATTTCATTTAGAACCGATGCAACATTTGCAGGACGGTGATTTTAAGTTAAGGAGACAGTTTTGTAACTGGATAAATTCCAATCGGATATTATACAAGTATGTTCTGTTCACCGATAAAGCTCAGTTCACTCGTGATGGCATAAATAATCTTCATAATGAACATCGATGGTTCGATGAAAACCCTCACGCTACATAATATTTAACATCGATTTAGCATTAATGTGTGGTATGGTATGAAAAAAAATTAATTAATCAGTCCATTCATATTCGAGGGTCGTCTCACAGGAGAAGTTGACCTAAATTTTCTACAAAATTATTTACAAAATCTGTTAGAAAATGTTCCACTTAATATAAGACAAAATAATTTACTTACAATATGATTGAGCCTCTGCATACTACAGTTACAAGTGAGACATTTCTTGAAGAACAACTTCCCAAACAGCTAGATTGGATGAGGTGGTCCGCATAATTACCCAGCTAGAGCACTAGACATTAATCTTTGGTTTGGTTTGGCATATGCAACTAAAGTAGACATTAGAGATGCATTACTCGACCGGACAGTAAATGCAGCAGCAGTTATAAGAAACAGACCCAAATTCTTTCACAGAGCAACCCGAGCTATTCATAAGAGAGCTGATACGTGTTTGGAAGTAAATGGTGGTATTTTTGAAAAGTACAAAACAAAGCTTAACTATTTATTATAAAAGTAATATTTAAAAAATCTTAAATATTTTAATTGATGTTTATATTTCTGTGTATATATTCTCTTCTTTATATTACTGTGTATCTTAGTAACACTTGAGAGTATTACCCATGTTTATAGAAATTTTTGTGTACATTTTTAGACCTTGTATATGTAGCTGAAATATTAACATTTCCTCCTGAATCACCCTGTATATATATATATATATATATATATATATATATATATATATATATATATATATATATATATATATATATATATATTATTACATATATTTTATTATATATTATTTAGTATTATTATTTTTATAAATAATGTATGTTAATAAAGCAATGTTAATTAGTTAATTAGTATGTTAATATCATCATCATCATCATCATCATCAGCCCGTATCGATCCACTGCAGGATGAAGGCCTCTTCAGCATGCTTCCAACCTTCACGGTCCTGGGCTTTCCGCTGCCACTCGGGTCCAATATACTTAACGATGTCATCAGTCCATCGTGCTTTCGGTCTTCTTCGCGGACGTTTGCGATCAAGCGGTATCCACTCCAGGATTGCCTTGGTCCATCTGTCGTCCCATCGCCTCGCTATATGGCCTGCCCATCTCCATTTCAACTGTTTTACTCTTCCAGTGATGTCACAGACTTTTGTTTGTTCCCTGATCCATGCGCAGGATTTTCTGTCTCGTCTTGTAATGCCAAGCATACATCTTTCCATTCCCCTCTGTGCCACCCGAAGTTTTTGAATTGATTGCGATGTGAGTGTCCAGGTTTCACTTCCGTATGTCATAACGGGTAGAACGCACTGATCGAATACTTTTCTTTTCAGGCATAGTGGGAGTCTGCTCTTAAACACTATGTTGAGCCTACCAAGTGCCTGCCAGCCACATTTAACACGCCGTTCCACCTCCCGGGCGGTATTCCCCTCCATGGAAATCCTCTGCCCAAGATATACAAAGCTGTCCACAATCTCTAAATCCCTTCCTAAAACTGAAATTCTTCTGTCCTCAGCGAAGTTATTGAACATAACCTGACTCTTTTTCAGGTTTATTTTCAAGCCAAATGGTTCGCCAGCCCTTTGCAGTTCTTGTATGCGTCTTTGCAGCTCCTCTGGGTCTTGTGAAATGAGAATAATATCATCTGCAAATCTAAGATGGTTTAAGTTTGCACCATTGATCTTTACCCCATCCTGTTCCCAATCCAGTTTACGGAATACTTCTTCAAGGCCAGCCGAGAAAAGAATAGGCGATATTGCGTCACCCTGCCGTACACCTCGTTCTATATTAATTCCCACTTCAAGATCATCAAGGTGAATTGTGGCTGTAGCTCCATCATATATCGATTCTAATAGGTTTACATAGGCTCTCTCTACACCTTGGCTAAGCAGTGCATCCATTATCGCATGCTTTGAGATGGAATCAAATGCTTTTTCGTAGTCGATAAAAGCCAAGCACAGTGGCATGGTGTATTCGTTGTGCCTTTCTATGACCTGCTGTACAACCTGGATGTGATCCATTGTACTGAATCCACTTCTGAATCCTGCTTGTTCTCTTGGTTGTGCGTCATTCAGTTTTTTTAATATTCTTTTAGAAATTATCTTAGTGAATATATATATATATATATATATATATATATATATATATATATATATATATATATATATATATATATATATATATATACACATAGACTGCAGTAATTCGTTCTGAATGCATCCCTTTAAAAACTTTCGAGTCATTCATATGTTTTTCTAAAATTGATTACATTTTTGTAGTGTACTTTATTAATTTTAGAAACACACGCCTGATTAACGAACCATTTTTTTCCTCGTGCCCTCGAAGAAAAAGGTTATGTTAACTACAAAATTTCAAAATGTCAATGATCCTCGAAAGTACCAAGCGTTTTTTTTTTACATTTTCATTTTGCTCGCTTATTGTTTTCGCATATGCAGAACTTAAGGATGAACCAATGTTTACTTTACTCACTACTGAAAGCTCACTAAGTTTTACCCTAAGCTTTAGGGTTAGGTGATTTCTCGTGCTTCTTAATTTTATCTAACAAATGTTTTAGATACCTCACTCCTTCGAGAGTCCATTGCTGCGTACCACCATATAATAAATACACGAAACAAAACAGATAATTAGCGTCTTCACAACCACATAGCCACAAAATACTATTGTATAGTTTACTGTCAAATTTTCTCGCAAAATTTGCCTTATTTTTATTTTTTTTTTAATTTGACTCAAATTCAACACGGGCATGGGACGACCGTTAGTTTTTAATTCAACTTTCTCCTCCAAATCTAAATTAGTCATTATTAGCCGTTTTAAATCAAACCCTTCATGTTTGCAATTAAAAGTTGATTATTTTTATTTAAAAAGTACTACTCAGTGTGTATACACGTAGCAAATCCCAAATCAAAACAAGTATTTGCGAAGCAAACGAAAGGTCGCAGGGAATCTACGTCCAAATCGCGTATTTTAGAAAGCAGTTAAACCCCCGAATTCAGGCAACCAACAAAACATGTAACGCGAACGACGAGATAAGATGACGTGACGTACGGTCGCTGGAGGTAAACGTCCGACCAACGATGTAAAAATTGTGGCGAGGGGATGGAATTTTTACCCACGTTATTTGGTGTGATGGGTCGACAGACGTTCTTCTACATTTGGAGATTTTAATTTTGAATAATACCTTAAAATGAGTTAAAGGAAAGAATCTGAACGGAAATAAAATATGGTGTTTTGCTCTGAAAAATTGTTTACTGTAATAAATCCTGGAAGGGCGGCGCTCCAACGCCCTCCCTAATGAGCCGCCACTGATGTATACAGTTGATTAATTGTCGAACTAAGACGGAATAAGCTGCTTTTTCTTAGTGATGGATTTTAGTTGTTGCAAAACAATCTTTACCAAAGAACAGTTACCAAATAAATAAATAAAAAAAATCAAAGAGGAACGGCCAATGAAGCTTCACCCTAAAAATAATTAACAATTTTCGAAAACGTAAAGTTTTTGATTAAATTTTTTAACGGGAGCAGGAAAATATGTCGGATTCTCGAATGGAACGGAACAGGCGAATTCCGATTCCGTATAATTGAGTTAATTAGCCTCTAGCCAGAAGTATGTGGGGGGGCGGCGGTAGCGGGGGAGCTGACGGTGGCGGAGGCCAAGAATATGCCGTTGTTCGAATTAAGGCGCTGTGACGGGGGGCCTCCGCGATGGCAGCTCGAGCTGCTGCCGTTGACGTTTTTCATTTCGGTATAGCGACTTGTATGATTCCGGCCAGATAATTAGGATGGAAACCTCCTTCTGGGCTAAAAAAGGAGACATACTACCTTCCCAAAATTACGTGATTCAGGGTAGGAAATTCGGAGAATAAAGACCGCTGTAGAAGTTGGATCATCATTTTGTTGTTTTTGTTATTTAAAGAGTTGTTTTGATACCTTTTGTATATATATATATATATATATATATATATATATATATATATGAGCAATGATTAGTTGCTTGACCGGGAGGAAACCCCACCCATTTCTATTTCTTACATTGGAGGGCACATGTTTCGTCTGTTGGTGGTTAGACTCATCAGGGTACCGACACATGCTCTCTCGCCAAGTATAGGGAGCCCTCCACAATCAAACAACCCATATTTTCGCCGACTTCTCGTCGGATGGCTTATAATCCTTCGTTGGACGCAGTCCAAAGAAGTAAAAAACTGCATATATATATATATATATATATATATATATATATATATATATATATATATATATATATATATATGCCCACAAGGTAGCGTAACGGAACCGTGGTGGGAAATATTACAGAAATTTTTCACCCTTTCTCCACGTGGTGCCACCGATCGCCTTCGCCGAACTGTCAACCATACGACGTCACGTGTCTCTCGGGACCGGTTTCTAGCCTTTCAGCCGTCATCAGCCGAGCTCTAGACGAACGCAAGGAAAGCAGTTCGGAGAGACGATCGGGGCCAGACCAGATTAACTGGCCATTTTAAAGACGGCTCGTGATCGCACACAAGTCACGCCATCATACGGTGAATGCTCGTAGCAGTCAAGACCGCTCGTAACATTCTGCCTGGAACCTCGGGTATAGTACCAGAACTGCTTTCCTTGCGTTCGTCTAGAGCTCGGCGGATGACGGCTGAAAGGCTAGACTAGAAACCGGTCCCGAGAGACACGTGACGTCGCATGGTTGACAGTTCGGCGAAGGCGATCGGTGGCACCACGTGTAGAAAGGGTGAAAGATTTCTGTAATATATATACATATATATATATATATATATATATATATATATATATATATATATATATATATATATATTACAGATATATATATATATATATATATATATATATATATATATATATATATATATATATATATATATATATATATATATATATATATATATATATATGTCAGAATACACAAACCAGAAATCATCTTAAGGCTCCCTTTGGCTCTCCACTATAAAATTTGGAAAATATAAAGCAAGAATCATGCAACCAAGCGTTAAACTTGCCGAGTCCTATGTTCAAAATTCAGAACATTTGACAAGGATAATTAAGGATTACCAATTAGAGGATACAGACATACTAGCAAATCTGAACATTGTCTCACTATATCCAAGTACACCTATAGACTACACCTCTAGACGAACGCAAGGAAAGCAGTTCGGAGAGACGATCGGGGCCAGACCAGATTAACTGGCCATTTTAAAGACGGCTCGTGATCGCACACAAGTCACGCCATCATACGGTGAATGCTCGTAGCAGTCAGGACCGCTCGTAACATTCTGCCTGGAACTTCGGGGTATAGTACCAGAACTGCTTTCCTTGCGTTCGTCTAGAGCTCGGCGGATGACGGCTGAAAGGCTAGACTAGAAACCGGTCCCGAGAGACACGTGACGTCGCATGGTTGACAGTTCGGCGAAGGCGATCGGTGGCACCACGTGTAGAAAGGGTGAAAGATTTCTGTAATATATATATACATATATATATATATATATATATATATATATATATATATATATATATATATATATATATATATATATATATATATATATATATATATATATATATATATATTACAGATATATATATATATATATATATATATATATATATATATATATATTACAGATATATATATATATATATATATATATATATATATATATATATATATATATATATATATATATATATATATATATATATATATATATATATATATATATATATATATATATATATATATATATGTCAGAATACACAAACCAGAAATCATCTTAAGGCTCCCTTTGGCTCTCCACTATAAAATTTGGAAAATATTAAGCAAGAATCATGCAACCAAGCGTTAAACTTGCCGAGTCCTATGTTCAAAATTCAGAACATTTGACAAGGATAATTAAGGATTACCAATTAGAGGATACAGACATACTAGCAAATCTGAACATTGTCTCACTATATCCAAGTACACCTATAGACGAAGCTCCAATAGCCGACGGTGTTCCAACGAAATCTTCATTATCACCCGTTATAGTCAACCTGTTCATGATAGACTTTGAAACAAAAGCACTAGCCAACGCTCCTTTAAAACTTAAACTTTGGAACCGCTACTTAGATGATATCTTTGTAATATGGCCTCACGACAACGAATTTCCGAATATCTTCCTAACTCAATTGAACGGTCATCTCAGAATACAGTTCACCCTGGAAGTCAAACAAGGTAGGCAACTACCGTTTTTGGATCGCCTCATAACAAGATAATCTTCTGGAACCCTTGACCACACTGTGTATAGAAAGCCAACTCACACCGATCGATAATTCAACGTCAAAGTCCATCATCACCCTTCTCAAATCCAAGCAGTAGCGAACAACTTGATTTTGAAATCCTTCCGACTGGCACTACCAGATACACGAAGTGAGGAATTAAATTAATTAAATTAATTTAATAATTAATTATTAAAAATTTCCACAGCCCTTAGATAAAATGAATATTCAGAAAATTGCATCAGGAAAGCCATTTTTGGCCAGAAAACCCAAACACGAAGAACAATAGAGGATCAAGAACCAAATGCACTAAAAGTCCTGTTACCATACGTAAAAGGAATCACCGGTGGGATAGGCAGACTACTAAGAAAATATAAGATCGGAACAGTCTAAAAGCCTCACAAAACTGTCACAAACATCCTAAAAAATCTCAAGGACAAAGTCAGATTGGAAAATCATGTTCCGACTGCAACAAAACATACCTATGGCGAATAAATAAACGGATCTCTGGTAGAATACAGGAACAGCAACACAACTTAGGTTCGAACGATCAGAGAAGCTCTTGAAATAGAAGAAAGGGGTGAGCTAAATACGCGAAACGATGGTCGCAACATTCTAAAAGTATGGAAATCGCTTCTGAATAAAGAACAAACACTGCATTGTGGCGACGAGGACAAATCAATAAACGAACGCCCGGCAACGAAGCCGAACACCGCGAACAGCCCCGATACAATCTGCGCAGTCGTCGGCATTACAGATGGACCAAAGTAATCCTGAGATGGGTATTTGCTTTATTATATTTTATACAATATATAAAAATAATACAAATTGTAGTAGTAATGTAATAATCGATACCAAGAAAAATCAAACCCAAGAAAAAAAGACATACACACACAGACCTTTGTTAAATTTATATTGCATACCTAGACATTGAAAAAATTGAATTCCCAGAATTGGCCTGAAAATGAAATATGGATAAGCATATGAAAGAGGCTGGAGAATTAGAACGAATGAAGAACTAGCAATAATCTCAAAGAGCAAACGGCAAAGTTGGTGTGGGGTTACATCGAGAGCATAGACAACGAAAGACCGGTCAAAAAAATATTAGGAAAGAGTTTAGAGGGATCCAAACCGAGGGAAAGTCCAAGGAAGAGATGGGAGGAGGGAGCTGCAAGAGATGGGAATAAAGGAATGGGAACGAAAAACGCGAGATAGAAAACAGTGAGCAATGATTACGGGGTAGGGACGAAAACATTTATACAAAAGACGGCACTCTTCTATAACTAGATTATATAGGAATAAAACATTTTTTTTTTACATTGTTATCTATCACTTTTATGTGATAGACTTGTAGATAGACTATTTTAGATAGACTTTTATGTGATAGATAACAAAGTATAAAATTGTTTTATTCCTTTTTAAAAAATGAACTATCACAAATTAACGAACAAATCAATCAATAATTAGATTATATAGGTTATGGAGACGGTAGGCACCGTTCTATGTAAAAAAAATATAGACCTAGTTACCCCTAGTGGGAGGCATAGGCCACTGATGTGCTGTCACGCCATAACAAAGAAGAAAAAAAAATCGCCAACCTCAGTTAAACTAATACTTTTTGCAAAGTGCGGCAACGCCGATCAACTCGACCGGATTCATAAAGTGGCCGTCGGTCGGACATATTTGTGAGACCGAGCACTCCGTTCCTCTTAATAAGGTTTAGCAAATTGCAACGGCTAACCGTAAAGAACGTCGGCCCTCTCGCCAACTTTTAACTTATTAATTAATTAACAATCATGGCGGAGCAGAACGAAAACGTTGCGCGAAAATGAAAATTAAAACGTCAGCCTGGGCCGCCGCCATAAACTCTTCCGTTGAATGATTTAAGGATTTCGGGAAGGACTTGCAAGGAGAAAAATAGGCGAAGATGGTGAGAAGCAGCCGAGGTTGCTGTTTGCAGCTAATGACGATAAAAAGTATACATTTTATATTCACAACTAAAATTTTTTGATGTTTGTGCACTTTTTTGTTTTGGTTAACACTTTAACCGAAAGACGCTTTCAAGTTACGTAAAGTGAAAGACCTTGTTTGAGAGACCATGTTCAGTTTTTATGCCCGTTTTTCATTAATTCGTTATTTTTATTGACAAAATCATTGATGCAGGATTTAAATTAAATATATTGAATAAAAAGGAACATTTATTAATAATATAAAGGAAATTGATTGGCAATAAAATATTAATTATTGATACAGTTGATTTAAAATACAGTTGTGCAAAAAAAGTAAATCTAAAATAATGTAAATCAAATGAAAAATTCTTTATATTATTTCCCATAACTTTAAGAATACGCATCGGATTTAACTGATTCGTGCCTCACTACTGGGGCTAGTTGAGGATTGGTATATGGCTAGTTGAACAATGGCTAAAATGGCTAAAACTGTATAGAATGATCTGAATACAAAATAATTGTAATCAACAAGCAAATATTTATTTTTGATTGATTGCGCGGTTGGCTCTTGGTGAAACATAGTAACAATGATAATCATTAAAACACTTGGTATTTGTTTCACAATATATTCAAGATATTCTCTAACATGTTTCGGCCTCGCGACCATTCTCAAAGAGAGTTATGTATAAACTAAACTAAAGTTTCAAAGTGCTGTCTAATGGAAGTCGGTTTTTTCATCTCGTTAAATTTATTACACTATCAATAATTGGAGTATTTCCGAAGTCTAGCTGGGTGTTTGTTAGGTTTTTGCCGTCGTATATGGCTTTTTTAATTTCGAAAATTTCCAGGTAATTTAACAGCCTGCTTTTATTGCAGCTATGTATTAATTTGGTATTATTAATGTTAAAAAAAATGGTTCTGGTCTATACAATGTTCGGCAAAGCCCGTCTTTCTCTGATTGTGTAAAATTGAATATTTATGTTCTTTTAGCCTATCATTGAGCGATCGGCCCGTTTGGCCTATATAAATAGCGTCACACATATTACATTTAATTTCGTATACTCCAGATTTGTCACAAAATTTTGCTGTTTCTTTGTTATTGTTTAACATCGATGCAAGATTATTTCAATCTTATTCACAGAGATAATATTAATATTTTCGTTCTTTAACTGATTTGTGATTCTTGAACTTAATTTGTGAATATAGTTTATAGCATGCCAATTTTTAGAATCTTTTTCGGGTGTTGCGGCATAAAAATGTTTGGTGTTGTTTTTCTTAATCTTGTTTTTTATCATTTTATCTATGATGCTTGGCTGATATCCATTATTCCTTGCGATATTTTTGATAATATTAAGTTCTTTTTCATAGCTGTCTTTTTTAAGTGGAATCGTTAGAAGTCTGTGGGTCATACTATGAAAAGTGGACATTTTTACATTCCATGACTGATTTGAACTTGCGTGAATAATTGTATCGGTATACGTGGGTTTTCTAAATATTTCGAATTCTAATTTATTCGGTGTTCTTATTATTTTTAAATCTAAGAAATTTAATGAATTATCCGTCTCTGTTTCTATTGTGTATTGGTATGTCGATGATATTATGATATTATTTGCTATTCGGGCTTTGCCGAACATTGTATAGACCAGAACCATTTTTTTAACATTAATAATACCAAATTAATAAATATTTGCAATAAATGCAGACTGTTAAATTACCTGGAGATTTTCGAAATTAAAAAAGCCATATACGACGGCAAAAACCTAACAAACACCCAGCTAGACTTCGGAAATACTCCAATTATTGATAGTGTAATAAATTTAACGAGATGAAAAAACCGACTTCCATTAGACAGCACTTTGAAACTTTAGTTTAGTTTATACATAACTCTCTTTGAGAATGGTCGCGAGGCCGAAACATGTTAGAGAATATCTTGAATATATTGTGAAACAAATACCAAGTGTTTTAATTATTATCAAAATATTTATTTATTATGATTACATACTCATATTGTTATTACTCTGGAAAAATTAAATTTAAATCAAACAAAATTAAATCTTTCCAATCTTTGAATTATTATTACTCATTTTACGTTTAGAATTATATATTTAAGAATAATTATAACGAAAACAAATATTAAATTAAACTAGTAACTAATTACGAGATCAAGAATATTGCTAGATATATCCCAATATTCCCGATAATCCCAAATTATTAATCATCTTTGTCTCTATTACAATTAATACAAACATATCTCTTTAAAGTCATCCTGTTACTAATAAATTGTTTGACTGCAGCATTTACACTCATTTTTTTCTCCTCTACAGCTTTTGCTGCATCGGTCAATTGTTGACTAGTAGCTAAACTTTTTGAAGTCTTTCTTTTATATGTACGCATCTTAAAATGTAATAAGAATCATTAATACAATTATCAATATCAGTAATTTTAATTAGTTAACTTTGTGTAGAATCATCACATGCACAAATTAATTGATGGTTATTAATGTATTCAAGATACATTTGATTTTATACAATGCACATACTGAGGCTGAACATACTAAATTAAATCATCTCCTGATGATGCTAACATGGTTAGCGAAACGTGCGTCGAACAGTTCAAAACAAGTGTTTTGGTGTTTAGTGGTAAATCTCTTCAAGTTTAATAGTGAGGCTAGTTGAGCATGCATTGAACGAGCGTTGCTCAACTATCCCCAGTTGAGACAACAAAATAAAAATTAGGTTATAAAAAAGCATAACAGTTTAATCTTTAAAAAAATCCAAAGAACAATAATCAAGTAATTGTTAAATACTCACGTGGTCCTTATTAAGTGTTTCTATACGAGTGTACTAGAAACATTATGATGACCTGCAATATATTGTTTTACGCCGAAAAGAAAAACGAAGCGTTCTTTTATTTTATCGGAGCACCGGACAGCAATTGACAATCACGCTACGTATTTCCCTCCCATAACCCCCTCTTTTCACTATTTAGACTTTTGTTGTGGGTTGCTTAG
The DNA here is from genome assembly GCA_031761425.1 of Cosmopolites sordidus. Taxonomy (NCBI): domain Eukaryota; kingdom Metazoa; phylum Arthropoda; class Insecta; order Coleoptera; family Curculionidae; genus Cosmopolites; species Cosmopolites sordidus. The sequence goes on along the minus strand of JARFXV010001076.1, from coordinate 79,751 downwards.
TTTTCGATTGCAGAACTTGTCCCTATGATCAACTAGCCCCGCTCTACCACAGGAACCATCCACGCACAGTCTACAAACATTTCTGCTATGTTCTAAACATATAGCGTTAGAACAGCTGATACATTTATATTGTATTTCCCTTTGTTTGATGTATGGACATTTGATACATAGTTTCCGTTTTTGGAGCTTATGTGTGGGAGCTATAACTTCTTCAACTACGTGCTACTCGCCATCTGAAACAATACAATAAGTGATCTTAACTCCCTTTAATATTTTGAATCGAAAGTTTTCTTCTCAAGTGCGGTTCAATCATATCCTTTATCAAATCTCTCAAGAATGAAAGCAAAGGTGAATCTTTGTAGCTTTGGTAAATGATAAAATAATTGACGCTACAAATAGTTACTATTCAGTGGCGGCTCATGAGGGAAGGCGTTGGGACACCGTCCCTCCAACATTTATCACAGTATACAATTTTTCTGTCGGTTTACAATTTCTTTATTAAAATTTTCAAGTGTAGAAGAACGTCTGTCGACCCATCACACTAAATAATGCGGATAAAAATTCCATGCTCTTTCCACAATTTTTTCATCGTTGGTCGGACGTTTACCTCCAGCGACCGTACGCCACACTACATGTTGACGTTACATATGTTGTTGGTTGCCAGAATTCGGAAGTTTAACTGCTTTCTAAGACATGCGATTTGGACGTAGATTCCCTGCGCCCGAGCGTATCGGTAATTAGTTTTAAACGCTGATTTGACGGGTCGGAGCGTTTGATATGTCTCGCGTTGCGTATTTCGTTCCCCTAGCGAATATTTGTTTTTATTTGGGTATTACTACGTGTGCACACACTGAGTAGTACTTTTTAATTAGAAATAATCAACTTTCAATTGCAAACATGAAGGTGTCTGATTTAAAACAATTATAATGACTAATTCAAGTTTGGAGGAGAAAGTTAAATCAAAAACTAACGGTTGATCCACTCTGGTGTTGAATTTGAGTCAATGTCAAAAAAAATGTAAAAATATTACATAATAATATTTTGTGGCTATGTGGTTGTGAAGACACTAATTCTATGTTTGGTTTCGTATGTTTATTGTTTGGTGATGAGCAGCAATAGACTCGCGAAGGAGCCAAGGATCTAAAATATTTACGCTTTAGTTATGTTAAATATTGAGAGTGCTGTGGTCGAATCAATTCCGGACCTTAATAAAAAAATGATTAAAAAATTGATATTTTGATATTTTTGATGAACTTGATGATATTGATGATGATATGATATTTTGATGAACTTTTCGAACTTCTCATGAACTTTTTCGAATTTTCTCTATTGATTTGCAGTTACAATAAACTGTTTGAATGGTTTACTTTTTGGGAAACGGTGAGTACTGTAACGTACTCACCTTACCGGGCTAGCTTTTTATGTCGTGGCTGGGTGCGTAGGTGAGAGCTTTAGGTCGTCGCACAGAAACAACGTTGAAATAAAATTATATGTATGTATTAACTAATAAACTAATTATAATTATGTGTAAAAAAATAAGAAAAGGGAAAACAGATGCTTAGCAATAACTACGAGAAAATCAAAAGTTGGGCACCAGTGGAGGCCTATGCCAGCCACAATAAGGAAATGTTTATTCTCTAAGTACTTATCTATGGTACTACAGCCTTAGTAGTGTATCGTGGTTACGCTGGACGTTGTAGTAGACCATAAATATAACGACAGAAGGTATCACAAAAGTGGCTTGAGACTCAGAAAACTCACCGTAATTGGCGATACTAAGGGCTAGGAGAACGCGCCACGCTGCAGATCGGCGGCAGATACATTCGCAAATACCGGGTTAACTCACGGAAGCAGCGCTGGTCGTACCAAACGGGACGGCATTACAAGGGACTTTAGAAGGGATAGGGATGGCGGAATCTGTATCATGGACGGCGTGTTTCGGGAGACAGATAAGAGAGGTCGCCGCCCATACGGATGTAAGCAGAAAATCTGTGACGCCCGCCGGAGATCGGGGTTTGACAAATACGAAGGAGAATGAGGGTACATATGTAACGGTGGAAAACCCAAACGTTACAAACTTATTCATCATACATACATGCCAAGAGATAAACGAAGTTTTCGAGTTGTTATTAAAGGGCTTCATTACACCATCAATATTGAGCTGCTCAAAGAAGAAATCTCTATACTCAATCATAAAGTTAGAAATTTATATAACGCAAAAAGTGGCAAGGAGAAGAAAGATCTACATATGTTCTTCCTGGAACTGGAGCCAAACGATAATAACAAAGAAATTTATCAAATTACGAATTTGCAACATTACAAAGTAAAAATTGAAACTGTAAGACAAAAAAGACAGATACCGCAATGCGGGAGAAACTTGAAATTGCACCCGACAGCAGAAATGCATAAATGTGGAGGTCTACCTAGTAGCAAAAACTGCACAATAAGTGAACGAAAAGATCTTCGATGTGCATCCTGTGGAGAAAATCACCCCGCCAATTATAAGGGTTGTAAAATTTATAAAGAACTTCAACAAAGAAACTTTCCCTCTCTTAGATCTAAAATCCAAAAAGGCCAACAAAACAATAATACCCATATTGCTGATAATAAAGTGAGAGAAGGTACTTTATTTGCCTCAATCACTAATGGACTCAAATCGTCTAATAGTAACTTTGATGTTGGAGCTGCAAACCCTAATCAATAGAAAGAGAGGATAAACTCAATTAACGTTCATGCATTTAAAAATAGCCCTTTGGAACGCTAATGGCCTAGTTAACCATGGCCCCGAAATATCAGTTTTCCTTAGAGAACATAACATTGACGTGATGTTGATCTCTGAGTCGCATTATACTAATCGAAGCTATTTAAGAATTCAAAACTATATAATATATAGCACTCAACATCCGGATGGTACTGCCCATGGTGGTAGTGCAATAATAATTAAAAAAACAACTAAACATCATGAAGAACTCAAGCTCCATATAGCACATATTCAGGTAACTAATGTCGTAATTGAAGATAAGAGAGGTCCAATAACTTTATCTGCCCTATATTGTTCTCCACGTCACAATTTGAAAGAACAGCATTATGCTGAGAACTTTTCCACATTAGGCAGTAGATTCCTGGCTGGTGGTGATTACAATGTCAAACACTTCAGATGGGGGTCAAGGTTAATAACTACTAAAGGTCGAGAGCTCATAAAATATATCGACAAAAATAATCTAAACACTTTGTCTACTGGTAGGCCCACATGCTGGCCTAGTGATAGGAACAAACTACCAGGCACTATTGACTTCTGTATTACTAAAGGTATTCCTACTAGCAATTGTCTAGCAGAATAAAGCCTCGATCTTTCTTCGGATCATTCTCCCACAATAGTAACAGTCAGTTCAAACATCATCAATGTAAAAAACCAGCCGTATTCACTAATAAAAAAACGAACTGGGATTTGTTGAAACACTTGCTTGCTGAAAGAATACATACTGATATCCTGCTAAAATCTCCTGAAAACTTAGACAAGGCTGTAGAAGATCTAACTATTACAATAGAACAAGCCACCTGGGATGTAACTCCTGAAATGAGTAGTCATACCACCAATCAGAAAACAGAATGGAACCTGGGCGATAACAGATGCTGATAAGGCTGAAACTTTTGCAATACATCTAGGCAATGTTTTTCAACCATTTCCAATGAAAACTTTAGGAAAAGAATAGGAAGAAATAACTTCATACCTTGAAACACAATCCCAAATGGCACTTCCCATTAAAGCCATAAAAATTAGTGAAGTTAAGACTATGATTCACAGAAATCTCAACCCAAAGAAAAGTCCAGGATTTGACCTTATAACTGGGCAAGTCGTTAAACAATTACCGGAAAAAGCATTAGTTGTCCTTACACAAATTTATAATGCAATACTTAGAGTCGGCCATTTTCCATCACAGTGGAAAGTAGGACAAATCATATTGATTCTAAAACCTGGTAAACCGACGGAGTCAGCATCATCTTATAGACCCATTACACTTTTGCCTGTCTTATCAAAGCTTTTTGAGAAATTGTTCCTAAAAAAGCTGAAGCCAGTGCTTGATGAACTAAATATCTTTCCAGAACAGCAATTCGGATTTCGCGAAAGACACGCAACAATCGAACAAGTGCACAGGCTAGGGAAAGTTATTAATAACGCCTTTGAAGATAAAAAGTACTGCTCGGCTGCATTCTTGGATATTACACAAGCCTTCGATAGAGTGTGGCATTTAGGCTTACTATACATACTTAAATCAAAACTTCCTACACCCTACTATCAGGTATTGTTATCATACTTGACGAACATATACTTCGCTATCAAATATAAAGGAGAAATAACTAACATATATTCGATAAAATTAGGAGTACTTCAAGGTAGTGTCTTGGGCCCCATACTTTTTCAAATCTTCACTGCTGACCTACCAATTACGCCAAACATGTCTATAGCCACCTTTGGAGATGATACCACAGTTATGGCAATAAGCAGGGTGCCAAGATATGCATCAGGAAGCTGCATATCAGGAAGCAGATATGCTTCAGGAAGCTGTTGATGGGATAGAAGAATGGATAAAAAAATGGCGTCTAAAAATCAATGAGGCAAAATCTCAGCAAGTCACTTCCTTAAGAAAGGAGTCATGCCCGAGTGTAACACTTAATGGACATCAACTCCCCCAAGCAGACTGTGCAAAATATCTTGGAATGAGACTTGACCGAGACAAACTCTACTTTTTAATAGGTAGAAAATCCAAATTATCGTTGGTTAATAAGTTAACCATTTACAAAGTGATCCTCAAACCCTTATGGAGTTATGGCATACAACTTCGGGGGTGTATCCAACATAGAAATACTTTAAAGATTCCAGTCCAAAACCCTGAGAATAATTACTGATGCTCCTTGGTTTGTGACAAATCAAACTTTACACCGTGATCTAAAAATAAAGCCTGTGCTAGAAGAAGCCAAGTGTGCGAGTGCGAAGTATCTATCGCGACTTGAAGTGCACCCCAACTCCCTTGTTGTCAGCCTCCTGGATAATGGCCAAAAGCCGCAGAGACTGAAACGCTGAGATCCTTTAGAGATAAGCTATAGAATTTAAGATATAATTAAGATATTCCATTATTCTAGTTATAAAGAACCTAAGTTCCTGTATGTGTTAGGTCTTTAATGTAAGCGCCATAACCTCTGATGCTTGGCAATTCTTTGCCTTGCCCTTAATGTTGTAACAGTTGCTTATTACCTTTGGGTAGATTGCAAATATATGGGAGATTAAAAAATATATATATTTATCTGCGCAACAGGCGACAACCCATCCTCCAATGTCTTTGTAAGTAGAAAATTTTAATGTATTATTGGGTCCAGAGGTTTTTTTATGTTAGCAAAGCTGGCAGAGGATTGTCTACCTCCTGGGGTAATTTTGTAATTACTAGAACGCTTCATCTTGTACTTTGAATTAAAGGTTTGAACCATGACGGTTCAGAGGTTAAGACTGCAGGGGTTAGTTCCAGAATTTAAATATCAGTCGCACCACTGGTGAACAAACGCTGACCACTCAACCGCTTGATACAAGTCAGACGCTAAGTGATTTTTTTATATATATATATATATATATATATATATATATATATATATATATATATATATATATATATATATATTTTTATATATCTTTATATATTTTTATATATCTTTATATATTTTTATATATCTTTATATACTTTTATATATCTTTATATATATATATATATATATATATATATATATATATATATATATATATATATATATATATATATATATATATATATATATATATATATATATATTTTATATATTATATTTTTATTTTTCCTCTTGCCAGTATACTTTCAATATATTATATTTTCGAAATATAAAAAAAAAAAATTGAAATTTCTAAAGGAAACCCCCCTCACCCCAAGCTGGAGAAAAAAAAATACCGTCAAAACACCAACTTACGCAGCTCCGTTAATGAATTAGCAAGCGCTAGGGTATGTGCTGACGTCGCAACTGCCCTCCCCGGTCCCCCCTCTGCCACCCCTTCGGGCACTAAATTTCACTTTTCTTGTCTAGACCCGCCCCTTGTTTGAATTAAATTTTTGTTGACTTTAGACAATGCCCCAACGGCCATTCCTTATTACAATGTCTTAATTGTTTTGGCCGAGATTGTCGGCAGGACCCTATTCCTGTGAGAAACCGCAGGAATAGGGCCCATAAAGGGCCCAGCGCCGCACCCCACATCTTTTCTTATATACATACCTCGGAACCAGCAAAAGGGACAGCTTAGTCCGCTGCCGAATACACCACTTCCTGCTGCCAGAACAAATAGTGCTCGGTTCGGTTTGTTATTTCTCCGCAGCCGGTTAGAGTTCAGGTGCATTGTACGGTTTCTGTAATTTGCGTCGGAAAAGGGGTGGCAAGCGAGTGTAGGCAGAGGTTGGGAGAGGCTAGAGAAGAGGATATGTATTGCGATGGATTTTCGTAATCGAAAAAAACTCTAGCTTTTACCTTTTTGCCTTTTCTTACGTGAGATGAGCTTTAATCCTACAGTGGGTGCATCGCCGACAGTTACACCGCGGATTAGATAGGTCACTAATATCAGTGTGATTCCCATATTTACATTTTACAGTTTATCGTTGGCCCTCACGTGGGTGCCGCACCTAAAGAAGGTAACCGGGAAAGCAAGAGCCATGGCTCGTCTGCTTTACCCCCTAATGAACGGCAAAAGTAAGCTCTCGCTGAACATCCGAATAACCTTGTATAAAATCATGGTCCGATCCGTCCTCACCTACGGATCTCAGGCCTGGTTCCCGTACCTCCCCCCAACGTCGATTGCAATTCTGCAATCGTTCCAGTCACGTGTTCTTCGCACATTAGTAGGTGCCCCATGGTTTGTAAGGAATGCGCAAATCCATCGGGAAACTGACACACCAGTGATTCAGACATTCCTGTCCAGACTTCTGGACAAATTCCTAGCGACGGCGTCCCTTTCGGACAATCCGCTAATCAGAGCCACGGCAGCTTCATTGCCGGCCGTTGCCCCAGTATGACCATCCTCTTCGGTCATCACCTCCATGCCTAAAGGACGGCAGCTAAAACCCTTCGAACAAGCGACATTGTCGTGACGTTCGAAAAAATCAGCGAATACAAGTCAGGGCCTTCGGGTCAACTTAACCTCCAGGACAAGAAGAAGAAGAAGTTTATCGTTAATATTTAACTAAATTTGTTATAAATCTGTTACAAATATGAATTACAATCATATTAAAGGGTCTTTCAAATTATTTTTTTTTTAATTCTTGAATTATACACAGAATTTGCGTGAATTTGAAAAAACTTTTTGTTATTAATTGAAGCATAGTATCATCTATACCTTTACCTCTTGGAGCTCCACATACGTCCACTCTTTTGTCTACATTTTGGATGACATTTTGGTATAACCGAGGCTCTATCTCACCAATGACTCGAATAATTTCATTATTTAGTTTAGGAATCGATTGTGAACTGTTCTTATAGACCTGGCTTTTCATATAACCCCAAACAAAATTGTCCAACGCTGTCAAATTACACGATCTTGGTGACCAGTTAACATCACCGTTTCTTGCAATAATTCGTCCAGAAATTGCAGATGGTATATTCTTCATTAGATAATTCTAATGAAGAATAAGTCAGCAAGTCGAGCAAGATTTGTGATTAATTAACACCTTGATAGTTGAGATTTTATTTTTACTTCTCGTCCAAGGAACGTCAGTACCCTATGTAAGAAAGAGATTTGAAGTCAGACCTCACTGCGCAAGAGTGAGATAGTATTTTCTACCTACTTAGCATATGTTATTTACGTTAATAAGTACTATCGAATACCAGCCTAAAACATTGCACAGTAAAATAAAAAAATAATTTGGCTAGGCTATACTGATAACTTCTTTTTTAATTCAAGTTTCAATGCGGACTTTTGGAATTTTTCAAATAAAGAATTAAATAATTAACATAAAAAAACCTCTGGACCCAATAATGCTTTATGGAGGCTGAGGAGAAAGCAAAAGACCCCTCCCATCAGCCATTTTAATTTGACAAACGATGTACCAAACACTCTGTATAACACTACAACCAGGCAATCAGAATATTGTCGTTTACAGCTCTCGAAGTGCATACATGCGAACTTCAACTAAAACTACTGGGAAATAAATATATTCAATTTACTGTTTTTTTTTGACAAGTATATTAATTCTTTAATGTTACTGTCTTTTCTATATTTTCGGAATAAATTATAATATTATAATAATTAGAATTATTGCAGGCTTTTTCAATTAAAAAAACAAATGTGTATAGTGAATGACGTAATTTTTTTTAATTTACTAATTATTTAACCCTAGACACTGAAAAAATAACCTACAACATAATAATAATCGGAAATTAATAACAGAATAATTTTAATACAATTTTTGAACAAAAAGAAAATATAGCAATGGTGAGGACTTGAACCCCAAACTCGGAACGTCATAAAAAGTTTAAATTGATGCCTTGGATACACGTGAGATGGCGCCACCGCTTGACTCACTTTCCCATAATCCCTTGTACGATTAGAATACCTTCTAATATATTGTCTTAGACCTACGCACAGCACCATCTGTGTTTATGAATAAAAAAAAAACTGCTCAATTTGAAAGACCCGTTAAAGGGGCTGTTGTCACGATAACTGAAGGTTCTACGCTACGTTCTACGCGCCCTCTATTGCCGGAATCATGATCTCTTTGGTGGAAGACCTGTTGAAAGGGTGAGCTAAACTTAATAAGCTTCGAAAGGATATTCAGGTTTTGTTCGAAAACGAGAAATTATGAAGTTGTTCATCAGAGACAATTAAAGACATTAAGACATTTGTTATATTTGTGGACTGTTTTTTGAATAATCGAGAATAGGCTGAGAGAAAAATTGGAAGTAACATTAGAGAAACTACAGCATGGTTTTAGTAAGGGTAGAAACACACAAGATGTGATACATATTATAATTAGACAATTAGAACAAAAACTATTAAGAAAATAAACTGAAATTTATATTTGTTTTATTTATCTGAAAGAGATGTCTAGAACAGTGTAAATAAAAGAGGAGTAGAAGAGGGAGTAAAAGATATTATCAGGGCCTTATACAACAACAACAAGAATAAAGTAAGAACGCATAAAAATGAATCCAAAAGAATTTGAGACAGGAATAGGCCTAAGGCAGGGCTGCGTACTGAATCCACTGTTATTTTCAGTAGTTATTGGTGATGCAGTAAAAATAACAAAACAAAATGCAAGAATAGAAAAATAGGTTTTTTGAAAAATGGATACTGTGGTCATAAAAGAATTACGGTTCGCTGATGATATGGTTCTAATGGCAGATTCTGCACAAAAACTACAATATAACTTAGTAATATATGACGAAGAGCTAAGAAAAGTAAACATGGCAATAAATATCGATAAAAGCAAAGCAATGGTAATTGCAGGCACAAAAGTAAAACATAAAACTGTACTCGATTTAAACAACATTCAACAAACAAAAAACAACATTCCTAGGAAAAAGAGAGAGACCAAAAGAAGTAAAAGAACATGTGTATCAGAAAGTAGTGAGACCATCAATGATATACGGCAACGAATCTTGAACGAAGAGAGACACAAGTAGAATTACAGCTGCACAAATGAGATTCCTACGCCATATAGAGGAAACTACAAAAATGAATAGAGTGAGAAATACGACAGTAATGGAACAATTGTAAATAAAATCAATAGAAAGATACATAGCAACTGAGTTGGTTCGGATAAATCCACAGAATGAATAACGAGAGATTAACAAAAGAAGGAAATATAAACATTGATATAAGAAGAACAAGTTCGCAGTGGACAGGAACTCATGGAGGGTAAAAATTCATAAAATATCATCATGCTGTCAATCGTACACGGTACAACAAACTTTTAGATTAAATAAAATAAAAAAAAAATATTTAAGACAACATCAACTGAAAACTGTTCATTTTGTGAGACAAATAGATGATCGCTGTCCATTTTTCTTGAGCTAACCGAGCGAATAAAACGTTCTATTTCACGAGTCATCTCGAGAATAAATGGTAGAACAATTTTTGCGCTGACGATGTCGTATTAGCTCGCCTCATTACGTCTGCTTCGGCCTGATGCGAGGCGGATCTGAATTATTGTCTTCTTATGTAGTGGGTTTCCTCCTGGCACATGGCACATTTACATCTCATATATCATACTATTAAAAACGAATTTATTATCTCTCCACGTGGAAACTTTAATATCCACTTTAATATCGTCCTGTTTATTTTTCTATTTTAATTTTATTTTTCTTTCTTATATATGTATGTATGTTTCTAAATCATTCCGGGTGTCGATCCGTTGTTGTTGTTCGCTTCGACTGAAGAGTCCTACTCGAAACATTATCTACTATCCATGAAAATATTAGATGTAACATATATATATATATATATATATATATATATATATATATATATATATATATATATATATATATATATATATATATATATATATATATATATATATATGTAAAGTCTAACCAGCAGCTTTTAATATCTTAACATTAGTTATACTTTCCTGGAGCCTTGCCATTTTTGATCGAGTCTATAGCCTTTGTCACTTCATTGTTCTTCAGTGGGAATTGCTGTTCTTGTCTGGTTTTGATCCTCATATAACTTTGATTAAAATCTTCTGACAACCTCTAACATTTCCGTCCGATTCCTGCACTCTGTGCCATCCTCACGCATTCATGAAACAATTTGTGTCCTTTTCATTCCCAGCTTCTGTTTAGCTTTGTCAATTCCCTTGTTTTCTTCAAGCGTTTTTGCGTTTTTTACAGTAGCTGCATGTTGAATCGGCGAGTTTCCTCTCGAATAAGTTTTCTTATAGTTTTGCAAAGCTCGACGCTGTTAAAAGAACTGTTTATATTCTTCATTGAGCTTCATTGAGCTCATCACACTGGAAGCTCACTACAAACGATATATAAACTACAAACGATTATATCGAGCGCAGATTCTTCGGACAATCTTCAAATGCCATAGAATATGTGCTACTGAAACGATTATACTTGTATCAGTGAGTTTATGATGGGTAAGGTGTCGAGTCAATTGTTTCTTAATGGAAATTGTTTATAGTTTTATGTAGTTACAGAAAAAAATAACCTACATACTATGGCAGTGATTATGTCTGGGAACCATTGAAGTTGATAAAGTTTCAGAAAATTGTTGTCCAAGAATCTTCAACTAGAAACGATTTTATAAAGAGTGGAACCTTTGTTCCCTAAAAATCACCAGTTAGTTGATACTATAATGCACACTGCAATAACAACAATGATTCAGCAGCTAATAAGTTACGAAATCTGTTTATTTCTATCTATTATTGTTTGTAGTTCAATGTAGCTACTCTGAAATACTTTGATATCAAGAGTTCGATAACAACAATCAGTAGAGCTCATCCTTGGGATAAATGGAAGCATTCAATTCAATTTATTTTGATCCATTGTATATATTGTGACCAATTATTTTCCCTTTGAAAACAATTAAAAAATATTGGCCACAGCGAACTGGTGATTTTTAGGGAACAAAGGTCCCACACTTTATAAAATCATTTGTAGTTGAAGATTTTTGGACAACAATTTTCTGAAACTTTATCAACGTTAGTGCTTTCCAGACATAATCAGTACCATGGTTTGTAGGTTAATTTTTTCTGTAACTACATAAAACTATAGACAATTTCCATTAAAATTATTGAGTCGACACGTCATTTATAATAAACTCGGTGACACAAGTACTATCGTTTCAGTAGCACATTAACACGTTAATAATCATTCAATCGAAATTTTGTTGAAAGGGGTGTTGGTATACTTTTTTAGATTATGTTAGTTCTTTAAAGAATCAACTGAATTTCGCGGTTATTTTTCTATGCTATCCATGATTTTGTTGTTCCTTGGGTTCCTTGTTTTAGGAAGATCAGTTGATTCTTTTGTTTGCAGTTATAACAAGAGTTTAACAGTCACTACAAATATATGCGTACTACTACAATCGTTTATACCATTTGTAGTTTCTGGGTTAGGATCGTTTTTTCCGACAACTTCGTTATTTTCGATTTTATCCGATATTTATTTACATGAATAGAGAAAAAAATATTCTGACTACAATAAACTACAAACAATTTAGCACTAATTTCATTTCTATTTTTCGTATTATTATCAATATTTACTTGTTGGAACAACATCCATTGTTTTTCCTGCATAATTACTGACACTACAAAAAAAATAACTATACTAAATTTATTAGCATCGTTTGTAAGCAAAAATAAGCAAAAAACAACGACTATTTTTTAATGCGGGTACCAGCGTGATGGAGCGGTCATTGGCATTGGCTTCTATTATCAATATTTTTTTGAAATCAACGCAAATTCTGTGATGTATTCAAAAATATAAAAAACCGCCCAATTTGAACAACGATCGGTAAAATTAAGTTTATATCATTTATGTTATGGCTTGTCCTTATGTGGATTTAGTAATTTTTTTGAATTTATATCTAATAAAACCACGAAGTATAATAAACAAGTTTTGTAGTTTTAGTCCCGGTTTTACCCCCCCCCCCCCAACACCAATACCCCTTAATCGACTGATCGGAGCCATAAAGTTGCAATGGGCAGTTTCGGTTCAGCACACCTGCAAGCGCCCTTAAACACGTCGCTAACTAGTTACCCGCCCCTACGAAGCTGCTTTACTTTTACGACAGTTACCAACACTCATTAACCTGTTACAGCCAACGGGCTCCAATTTCTTATCCGGAGCCTCCAAGTCACTCCCTCTTCCCCGCATTCCCCATGTAAACGGATGGATATTAGGTAAGGTAGACGCGTATCGAAATGGGCGGCATGAGGTCGCCCTGGGACAGATCTAATCAGACTGATAGGACGGTTTTGGAAGTGTGGCGGTAGGTCGCAGGTTCGATTTCGTTTGTCGTTTATTTTAATAATCGTTATAGTTAGATAAACACGTAGATGATTCTCCTAAATAAGATACGTTTGATTGGTTAATAATATTTGTTTTAATTCAAATATCCCACTTCACTTACAATCTACAGTATAAGCCTAAGTGACAATGATTTGATGGAAGGGAAATTGGCACATATGTAAAAGTAAGGTTCCCATTTCAAATTTAAAAGTCATAAGAAAACTAAGGGAAATAATGGGTGTCTCAGAATGTTGTTCGTTTTTATGTTGACTGTTACGCGCCAAACACAAATAGCGGGAGGGAGGGGAGTAGTGTTGAAAGGCTTGACGGGCTTTTTAAGTTTAGTAGTGACGGATAATTTCACGGAATCACAGCGCGCATTTTGCGTTCGAGCCTTTTATAAAAACAACGATTCTTAAAATATTGTTCGACGTCTGTATAAGACACATTTTAATTTAGCGACTACGAAACTCCTTCCTCATCCTATGGATCAAGAACTTTCACTGCTGTTTACTATCAATCTATTCCACCACAGCAAATTGAAAATACATTTACCAATTCCACAAAGTCTGGTGTTACAACAGTGTTCATGGTTAATTTAATGAACATTGAATAAAAGTAATCTCTTTCTTAAAACAAAAACTCCAATTGCCCTAAGCATTAAAAAAATACTTTAGTAGCTCAAACACGTTGATTGATATTTTTAGATGCGCATTTTTTTCAACAAACATTTTTTATACAGGGTGTGTCATGTAACAGAGGCCAATACCAACTTTCTTATTTTAAATACAACACTCTGTATATTATTTAATTTTTGGATTCTTCAGGAAATTCTAGACATAATTCATGTAAAATATCCTAGACTTATCTTCAACTGTTTCGGAAATATTAAGTGTTTTCATATTTATTGCAATAATTAACTGATTTTTTTGATTTTTTTTGAAAATTATTTGATTACAGAAATTCGCTACACACAATAGAAAGATGGTATTGGCCTCTGTTACATGACACACCCTGTATAAAAGGTTTTCGTTGGAAAAAATGCGCAACTACACTTTTTTTTAACACTGTAAACAAAATTGTGGAAATTTCAAGACTATTTAGTTTTTGTATAAATGTTTTATTTAAAACATTTAATGTAACAAATGCTCGAATTGTGAATCCTGGACCTCCTGGCAACACCCCAACCTCAAGTAAAACTGATTCCTGACATTATTTAATGTTTGTGGCGTAATTGACCTAATGCTGAGGGTAATGCGTCCTCTTAAATCATTCAGATCTTGTGGCTTGGTTTTGTATACGACGCTTTTGAGATATCCCCATAAAAAAAAATCCAACGGAGTGAGGTCCGGGGACCTTGGTGGCCATTCTAGTGGCCCTCTTCTCCCAATCCATCGATTTGGAAACACATTATCGAGGTACTGCCGCACATTAACTTGATAATGGGGGGGGGGGGGGGGGGGTGCTCCATCTTGTTAGAACCAAATTGTGTCGGCTAGCAATTGAGGATTTCTTCTATTAGGGTAGAAATTTATAAGATTTGGAATGAGCGGATTTTGGAGAAAGTCTAAGTAATTTACCCCATTTAATTTTGAAAATTTTGATCGAAAAATATTGAACCAATTATTTGATCGCCTATAATACCTGCCCAGACATTAATCTTTCCAGTGAGGATTTTCTCTCGACCAATAACGACAGTTCTGGCGATTGACATGCCCATGAAGAGTAAAAGTAGATTCATCAGAAAATAAAACGTTTTCTACTCTCAGAAGGTTGTTGTCTATTCTGTGCATCATTTGTTCGCAAAACTCCATTCTCCTGTCGAAGTCGTCTTCACTAGGCTGTAGCTTATAAGGATGCATTTTATTCTCTTTCAATATTCTGGCAACCGAACAGCGACCAACATTGTTTTCCAAGGCAACTTGTCGAGTTGAGGTATGCGGATTGTCTTGGAATGCAAGCATTAAATCCAATTTTTTGTTATCGGTCAACGACACTGCTTCCTTCTTAATTTGTCTCACGTGTCCCAGTTCTCTAAACTGTTTTTCAACTTTACTTACTGTACCTTGGGATATGGGTGGTAAGTCAGGATATTTTTCCCTAAAGAGACCAATAACTTCGGCTTGAGTTCGTGTCCTATCTCCATAACCTATCATCATTAAGATAGTTATTTTATGACTCTCTGATAAATACACCATGTTTAAATCAAATGAATCACACGCGTCAAAGAAAGCTAATTTAAAAGGCACGTTGATTTTTTTGACGTCATACATTTCATACAACAAATACCTACCTTTGAAAACCTAATTTTTTATCTTTGCCTATTTGCTGATAATGTTCGAAGAATGACTTAATATTTCCGAAACAGTTGAAGATAAGTCTAGGATATTTTACATGAAATATGTCTAGAATTTCCTGAAGAATCTAAAAATTAAATAATATACAGGGTTTTGTATTTAAAATAAAAAAGTTGGTTTTGGCCACTGTTACATGACACACCCTGTATACAAAATTTTTGTTGAAAAAAATGCGAAGTTAAAAATACCAATCGATGTGTTCGAGCGTTTTTTTGAACACGCCCCCATTTATTTATTAACGAATTTATTCCATTTGGCTGGGACACACGGTATATATATATATATATATATATATATATATATATATATATATATATATATATATATATATATATATATATATATATATATATATATATATATATATATATATATATATATATATATATATATATATATATATATATATATATATATATATATATATATATATATATATATATCCCCTTTGTGGATCAGACCTTGACGTGGTAAAGGGGTTTGAGTAGGGCAATGAAGCTTTGAGCTATGCCGTCTGGAGTCTATGCTCCTGGGAGGGTCACCCCTGGCGGACAGGTCAAGGCGGAGGCCTCAGACTAACATGATCCAAAATCTGCCAACCCGCATTGGACCAGCGTGGCAGATTACGGTCCATACCTTCAACATGGTATTTCAGTATGTTGAAATATGACAGTACAACCTCAAACACGGCCCTCATTCCCCGGAGGCCAAGGGGCAACTACCTACGGCAGCGGGAAGACCTGCCCCAAGGCAGAGGGTGCTAAGAATCACCGGGTTAGATCAGGCTGCCATTGGACTTTTGACATTGCAACGTTAAATATACGGACTATGAAAACAGAGGCCCGATTGCAAGAACTGTTAATCGAACTTGACAACATACATTGGGATATTATTGGGCTCTGTGAAACACGAAGGAAGGGTGAAGAGTTAATCAAACTGGAACCAACTGGACACGTACTCTACACTCGAGGTACGGAAAATGGTCGATGTGGCGGAATAGGATTCCTCATCAATCGAAAGCTGAAGGACAGTGTGGTAAAATTGGAAAGTACATCCGACCGATTAGCCCAATGCGTCATTCAGCTGAATAACAAGTTTAGGCTTCAAATCGTCCAAGCTTATGCACCAACTATAAGCCATAAAGATGAGGAAATTGAGGAATTTTATGATGATGTGGCCCAGCTCTTATACAAGGAGAAATGTAGGTACAAAATCCTGATGGGTGATTTTAATGCCAGAATTGGAACAACAAGAACAGACGAAAATGCAACTGGCCCATATGGAACTGGTGAGCGAGACAATAGAGGTGACAGATTAGTTGATTTTGCTGAAGGACAAGAACTATATATTATGAATTCATTCTATAAGAAAAATATCAGCAGAAAATGGACATGGAAAAGTCCATCTGGGCTCACAAGCGAAATTGACTACATCATGACCAACGATAAAACAATATTTACCAATTGTACTGTCCTTAACAATTTTAATGTTGGAAGTGACCACCGAATTGTACGAGCAAGGGTTCGGATTGACTGTCGAAAAGAGCGCGAAAAAATGGTAAGATCAAGGAAGGGCAAGGTGGATTCTGGAAAACTGCTGGAGAGAGGAAGCGATTTTGAGATTGCTTTGTCAAACCGGTTTGCTGCGTTACAAGATCCAGAGGAGATGGAAATATCAGTTCAGTATGAAGAAATCGCCAACAATGTACTTCAAACGGCTGCTTCAATAGCACCAGAAGAAAAATGTCTCAAACAAACAAAAATCTCCAGTGAGACCATTGATTTAATGAAGAAACGGCGAGCAATGAGAAATGCAGGTAGTCCTTTTGGCAGGGTCGAGTACACTGAGCTCTGCAAAACTATAAGAAAACGTATCAGAGAGGCCACGCGCCGATTCAATATGCAGCTAGTGCACAAAACCCTGGAAGAAAACAAAGGAATTAACAAAGCTAAACAGAAGCTGAGAAACAAAAGAACGCAAATATATGCTTTAAAGCGTGAGGATGGCACAGTGTGCAGGACGCGTACCCAAATGTTAGAGATTGTCAGAAGGTTTTATTCCCAGTTATATGAAGATCAGAGCCAGTCAGGGACAGCAATACCCACGGAAGAACAATATATAATACCAGATATCCTAGTGGAGGAAGTAACAAATGCTATAGAATTGATGAAGAACGGCAAGGCTCCAGGAAAGGATAGTGTAACTGTCGAAATGCTAAAAGCTGGTGGTCGGACGTTACATAAAACACTGGCAAAATTATACTCAAAATGCCTCAAAGAACAAAAAGTACCTGACTTATGGAAAAATGCAGAAGTGATCCTTTTACATAAAAAAGGAGCACAGGAAGATTTAAAGAACTACCGTCCAATAAGCCTCCTATCAGTGATGTACAAAGTTTTCACTAAGATAATTTCTAAAAGAATATTAAAAAAACTGAATGACGCACAACCAAGAGAACAAGCAGGATTGAGAAGTGGATTCAGTACAATGGATCACATCCAGGTTGTACAGCAGGTCATAGAAAGGCACAACGAATACACCATGCCACTGTGCTTGGCTTTTATCGACTACGAAAAAGCATTTGATTCCATCTCAAAGCATGCGATAATGGATGCACTGCTTAGCCAAGGTGTAGAGAGAGCCTATGTAAACCTATTAGAATCGATATATGATGGAGCTACAGCCACAATTCACCTTGATGATCTTGAAGTGGGAATTAATATAGAACGAGGTGTACGGCAGGGTGACGCAATATCGCCTATTCTTTTCTCGGCTGGCCTTGAAGAAGTATTCCGTAAACTGGATTGGGAATAGGATGGGGTAAAGATCAATGGTGCAAACTTAAACCATCTTAGATTTGCAGATGATATTATTCTCATTTCACAAGACCCAGAGGAGCTGCAAGGACGCATACAAGAACTGCAAAGGGCTGGCGAACCATTTGGCTTGAAAATAAACCTGAAAAAGAGTCAGGTTATGTTCAATAACTTCGCTCAGGACAGAAGAATTTCAGTTTTAGGAAGGGATTTAGAGATTGTGGACAGCTTTGTATATCTTGGGCAGAGGATTTCCATGGAGGGGAATACCGCCCGGGAGGTGGAACGGCGTGTTAAATGTGGCTGGCAGGCATTTGGTAGGCTCAACATAGTGTTTAAGAGCAGACTCCCACTTTGCCTGAAAAGAAAAGTATTCGATCAGTGCGTTCTACCCGTTATGACATACGGAAGTGAAACCTGGACACTCACATCGCAATCAATTCAAAAACTTCGGGTGGCACAGAGGGGAATGGAAAGATGTATGCTTGGCATTACAAGACGAGACAGAAAGTCCTGCGCATGGATCAGGGAACAAACCAAAGTCTGTGACATCATTGGAAGAGTAAAACAGTTGAAATGGAAATGGGCAGGCCATATAGCTAGGCGATGGGACGACAGATGGACCAAGGCAATCCTGGAGTGGATACTGCTTGATCGCAAACGTCCGCGAAGAAGACCGAAAGCACGATGGACTGATGACATCGTTAAGTATATTGGACCCGAGTGGCAGAGGAAAGCCCAGGACCGTAAAGGTTGGAAGCATGCTGAAGAGGCCTTCATCCTGCAGTGGATCGATACGGGCTGATGATGATGATGATGATGATATATATATATATATATATATATATATATATATATATATATATATATATATATATATATATATATATATATATATATATATATATATATAAATAAATATAACTTTATATAACTTATAAAACTTTAGTAAAAATTACATAAAAATTTTATTACAGCAACGACCTGCCGCAAAAACCAACTAGAGAAAAATTTCTCAGTGATTCTTTTTCTGTAGTTTTTATCATTTTTAAACAATTCTAAATGGGATACTAATTTTTACGGTACTTGGTATTATTTACAATTTGTCGGATTCCAACATATTCGTCCCACACCAAGGTCTGAAGTAGATGGTATTAAAATATACACCCGGCTGAAAAAAAAATCCTAAAAAATTAATAACTAATCCCCATCTGGGAGGGTCATCGTAATCGAATTAAGGATCCACTCCTAAACTAAATTAACCCGGCTATATTAAATTTTCACGCGTGCATCCTTTTATCCATCTTTTTTTTCTGTCACGCCGGAAAAACCGTCCCCCTTCTACCCGCACCGGGTCGTCGGAATTAAAGTACCGTTAAAATACGGCGGTCCTTACGGGAATTTGGGGCGGCGGAACGGGTCCGGCGACCGGAAGAAGAGCCCCCCGGATCCAGGTGGTGCGTGTCCGAGATGGGAATTAGGTGATCCGAGAACAGCTGAATCTGACCCGCGGGTGTCGTAAGTAGTGCGGCGTTGGAAGGAGATTTATCTGCGGACGACGGAGACGACGCCGTCCGGCGGACGTTTTAATGAAATATCCTATTCATGGGGTGAGCCCGAGGCACCTGGACCCCACTCCGGACCACGATGACCCATGGAAAATGCGACAACTTTTTGTTTCGTTGCCATCGCATCATTTCTAATTTTATACTGGGCTATATTCCCATTTCATTTTTATATTATGTATTGGAGAACAAAACAGGTGTAAAAACAGAAAATATGCATGTAATAAATAGTGTATCGAAAACAAAAATTATTCATTGAGCCCAGCTTGATATGCAGTGGAGGAGTGATTTTCTTTCGTTCAACTAAGGGGTAGTTAATGACATTCTTTCCTCCAGCGTCCATGTTTTCTCTCTTAGGCCTCTCTTTTATAACTCAGGGGTGTGTTTTATCCCTCCTATCCCAGAGGCATAAAAAGCAAGGATTGGTGGGACCACTTTGCTGTCCAAGGAGAAAGTTTACCATTTTTAAGGTTACACAAATCACCCATTGATGTTCATATATATGTTCATACCATTCAATTTTGGAATTAAATAATTATTGATCATCGCTCTGTAACGATCCCCATTGACGAATTTATAAATTTGGATCTTCATTAACACTAGCAGTACCAGCGGCGACATTTTGCTCGGAACGCATAGTTCGTCTTGTTTCAGTTTTAATATCGCGTAGCGTGAAATGTGTTTCGAATTTGTCGATCATTTAGCGAACACATCGCTTGGTTGGACGATTATGATCACCATTAAAGACTAAAGACTCTTTGGTACATAGAACACTGATTTTCATAATAAATTTCAACAATTTGTTGGCGTTGCTCTGATGTTTTGTACAAACTTTTGTTCGTTAATGTTTTGGGAGGTCTTCTCTTCCCGTTTTCAAAACGAATCTCAAAATAATTTATATTAATTTCTATAAAATATTCTAAAAGATGGTAAGTAAACATATTGTATATATGTCAATGATATTTATGACAATACCAATGACAATAATGTTTTTTACTGACAGTGTCATATTACCAAAGAAATTATGTAGGTGAGGTTTGCTCTGGACATTATTGTGTATTGAAATAATTAAACGTTTTTAATTGTATTCTTTAGAATCGGGAATCATATTGACGTTAAATCTCCCGTAGGCATAGGAATACTGTTATTTTTATTTAAATTAGTTATATAAAATATATTATTATACGCCGGTCGCGTTGGTGCGGCGGTAAGAGCGTCTGCTTTGCCGAATCCGCGCTGGAGCGGTAGCTGGTTCGATTCCAGCGCTCGGATGGTTATTTTTCTTTCTTCTGTCCGTTTATCTTTCCTAAATGTTTGTGATTGTTTCTAGGCAAGATGTAAAATCCGACTACGAATTACCCCTCAGTCACGCCAGTTAAAGGCTGGGTAAGGCCGGATGCCTTCTGAGAAGTGTTCTACGTTGGTCACTCGCCAGTCGGTAGGTTTTCTGATAGACTTATGGGTAGGCACATAACCAAGGGTTTATAGCCCGAGGGGGGTGCTGGCCTGGGTTTGTCGGAAGCTGATGACCGTGGTTCGGAACCCACGTTAAGCTGTAGGTCCAGTCGCTAAATAGCCTAGTTGCTGATGCGCCTCTAACCCAAACACTTTACTTTACTTTTATTATTATAATTCATATTATAAATTTCTTTAATTCATTATTAATAATTATCTTAGATCTATATTGACAAAAACCAAATCAAACAACACACAACAGAATACCAAAAACGTGGTTTATAAAATTCCCTGCGAATGTGGCAAATTTTATATAGGCGAATCATCTAGACCGTTAGATGTGAGAATAAAAGAACATAAAAACCTTCTTAAAAAGGACGATTTTAATAAATCTATAATTTGTCAACACGCATGGGAATCGGGACAAAAAATCTATTGGAATAATCCCAAAACGGTATTAAAGAATCGGTAATAAAATACAGAAAATTAAAAGAAACCGCTATAATTAATTTAAATAAAAATAACCGCTATGCCTTCGGTAGATTTAAATTCAATATGGTTCCCGATTCTAAAGAATACAATTAAAAACATTTAAGTATTTCAATACACAATACTACAGTAAACAATCACACTGTAAACCTCACTTATATATATTTTTTGGTAGTATGTCACTGTCATTAAAAACTATTATTGCCTATGGAAATATCGTTGATATACACAACAAATATATTTACTTACTATTTTTGCATTATATATAGAAATTAATGTAATTTATGTTTTAGATTCGGTTTGAAAACGGGGGGAGAAGACCTCCCTAAACGTTAACGTTAAAAGTTTGTATTTATTTTAGAACATTTTTATATTTTTAAAATTTTGTTTGTTAGGCAAATTTATTACAGAATAGAATCACTGAGAAATTTGTTTACGTTTGGTTTTTTGTATTTTACCAAGTGATTCTTTATTTACATAAGAACAGATATTTTTGATATTTTTTGAATTTTTAGATCGTGGCGAAAAACCCAAAAAAAAACTTTTATCTTGCCGAAAATATTTACCAAATTTAAACTTGGACCAGTGTAGAGGTTTTTCTTAATTATATAACAATCAAGCGAGGAAGGGATAAACCGGTGAAATCCTTTGTTGTTTTAAACGTGCACGACTTTACAAAATAAGGAGAAAATCGTCTGGTTTTGTTATTTTCCGTAAAATCGAAAGAAAATAATAATTAAGAAAAGTTTTAATAGTCTGACGTTCGTTCGTATTCGGAGCGAAAACATCGCGACCAAAGATCGAAAATAATTTAATACCGACCGAACGAGCGGTTGTGTATTTTTCCCGAACCAATTAAAGTTGAGGATAAGACGGTCTTAATATTTCGCCTCTAACCTAACTTTCCACTTAAATTTACCACCGAGGGCGGCACTCGGGCCCCGGTTCTTTCCGCAAGCTGATGGGTCCCTTTGTTTTGGTTTTCTTTAATGCGTTTTATCTCGCCGTGAGGGTCTGGTTTTACGGTCGTGGGTTTTAAAGTCCGTGTCCGTCACTATTTTATTAGGCTGGAAATATAGCAACGGGGAAGGTCGTGCCCAGAAAAGCGGAACCGAAAGATATAGGTGAACTTGATACCTATTTCTATTAAAGGGTCTTTCAAATTGAGCGGTGTTTTTCATTCTTGGATAAAACACCGAATTTGCGTTGATTTCTAAAAACTTTTTATTACGTATGTGGCCTTTAAACACGAACGATAATCTCTGTCAAATGACCACCACTTGCAGCTTCACAGACTCCACGGACACCTTTGTCAAAATTTGGGATGAGATTGTGGCTCGAATAATTTCATTCTTTAGTTCAGGAATTGATTGTGGATTGTTCTTATAGACTTGGATTTTCACGTAACCCCAAACAAAATCGTCCGACGGTGTTGGTGGCCAATTAACATCACCATTTCTTGCAATAACTTGGCTAGGAAACTTTTCTCTCAATAAATCAATTGCTTCATTAGCAGAGTGCAGAGAGTTTAATTAGTAGAGTAGCACATATCAGTTCATTCACAGTTCAGTCCACAAAATTATTATCTCACTATATCAAACACCATTCAGAGTTACAGCTTCACCAGTACATTCTGAATGCGCAACAAACGGTGACTTGTTTAGGATGTAAATGTTTTTCAAGAATCAATCGTGGACTTTCCTCACCCGAAATGCGACAATTTTGTTTATTAACAGCCACCAATTTCAAAATGTGCTTCAACTGAAAAGATGATTTTTTTCAGAAAAATTATCTGTTTGGTCTTTGATCCAGTTGACAAATGCACGACGTTCTGAATGATCCAGTGGGTTTAGTTCCTGTGTTATTTGAACCTTTCTTGCCTTCATAGCTAAATCCTGTTGTAAGATACACCGTGTTGTGAATTCACTGAGTACAAATTGCTGTAAACGTCGGCTAATGAAAAAACGACTATATATTGCTCTTCTTTTATCTTCTATCGAACCAGTTCGGTTGATAGTATTTTTATATGGACGATTGTGCAAACTGTAAATATCACGTAATTGAAGAGGCTGTGTACAAATTCGGCCATCTCCATGTCCTGTCATTTTGAGAAAAAGCGATTTTCAGTTGAGATTAAACTATATAATAATATAGGTGATTTTTTTAAAATAGTATTCTTTATGATATTTTAATGGTAATAACCAAAATACATTTCATTGGAGCACATTGGATATATTACAAAAAATAATACAAAAAGTCATGCGGCCTCTTTTGTAACCAGAATGATGAAATGGCCGTTTTTGTTACTAACATTTTTTAAAAAAGAAATTCAGGTTAAAGGAAAAATAAAAAAATACAACATATTATTATTACATTACGTTAAATTGCATCTTAATTACCAACTGTATAATAATCTAGCTCTAGATAAGTGCTACACTCATCTAAGTAATATCTGAATGATTGTGGCGTGTTCATATATTTTTTTCCTTTATTTGGGTTTTTCGCCACTATCTAAAACTCAAAAACTATCAAAAATACCTGTTCTTATTTAAAGAAAGAATCACTGGGTAAAAACAAAAAACCAAACGGAGACAAATTTCTCAGTGATTCTTTTTTGTAATAAATTTGCCTAAGGAACAAAATTTTAAAGATATAAAAATGTTATAAAAAATTTTACAAACTTTTAACGTTAACGTTTCGGAGGGTACTCTCCCCCCGTTTTCAAAACTAAACTAAAATATAAATTATATTAATTTGTAATATATAAATTAACGAATGAAAGTAAATATATTTTTTTGTAAATGTCAACGATACTTACATTGACAACAATTTATATATTACAAATTAATAAAATTTATTTTTTAGTTTAGTTTTGAAAAAGGGGGGAGAGTATCCTACGAAACGTTAACGTTAAAAGTTTGTAAAATTTTTTTATAACATTTTTATATCTTTAAAATTTTGTTCGTTAGGCAAATCTATTACAAAAAAGAATCACTGAGAAATTTGTCTCCGTTTGGTTTTTTGTTTTTACCCAGTGATTCTTTCTTTAAATAAGAACAGGTATTTTTGATATTTTTTGAGTTTTAGATAGTGGCGAAAAACCCAAATAAAGGAAAAAAAATAGCTACACTCATCTGTTGTGGGTGTAGCAAATGAAACATTATATATTGTGTTGAAAATAAAACGGAAGTATGATTATTGTGCGTTCAAGTCATCTGAAACACTATCGTTATACACGTGCGACAGTTTCGTAATGTCTAATTCGCTGGATAGGTATTTTCTGTTGATCTTACCCCTGGAATAATGGGACTACAAACCTTTTTATTGTTTAATAAAATTTATTTTTTATGTTCATTTGTCTTGATATGTAGCTTCCTTTCTCCAGCCTCCTCTACTCTCTACTGAGACTAAATTTCCCTCATTACTTTTAAAACGTCGATAGACACCCTCCACCCAATGCTTGGCAATGCATAGAACATTAAGAAAGGTTTTACGGCAAACTCTAATAAGGTTTCCCATCTGATTTTCAATAAAAACTTAACGTCATAGTCTTCTGCACGGTTGTTCCTCGACGTCTTTTTAGCATAATTTTCTTTACATACTTACATATAAATGTATACTGATGAACTTTTGATGGGTTATCATGGAAGGTTTTATGAATTTTTTTACAATGGCTATTCTTAACAAACTACAGCACATCTGCCCATGATGGTAGCAACTTGGTATACTAGCCATTATCTTTGCAGAATATCTAAAAAGTCAAACCAGTAATAGATGTTTATTTTTTTGAATAAAATTGAGTTGGTATAAAGTTATAAGCTATTAAATTTGTGAAACTTACAGAAGCTTTTTTTAAATATTCCTTTGCCATCTCTCTGGCTGCCGTACTTTTTTTCGTGCCAGTTCAGAAGTTGCCTCCTCCAAACTTATTTCTAATGATTCTTCATCCATAACTTACCGATTTGATAAAATAAACTATATTAAATAGATAAATTTAAATAAATTGTTGTTTTTAAATGATTAATATATTTAATATTTAAAAATAAACTGGTAAAATAAATGAAAATCTTAGGTAAGTAGCAAACAAAAATAAAATGTGTTATCAATTATGTTCTTTTTGTAAACAATTCAAAAATATTGGTCACAGTGACGGCAGCTGTTCGCCGGAAGCACCGGTGAGAAAGCCCTGGACAGGATGAAGCGGCGCGTCAAAAGGGCGCCACCCAGTTCATTAATATATCTTGTGTTATAGAAGACCCTCGAACCTGGAAGGAGTCTATCTTAAAAAACTATGGACTTGATTTTATACTTTAAAACACGTGAACACACTAAAAAAAACACATAAGTACATTAAAAGGTATAAAGAATGAATCTCTAAAAAAAGAGACAGGACGGTTTAGGTACTGTGGTTCACCAATCAAGTTCCTCTTACTTAGACGAGCTCGTCTCTAGTTCTCTGTACTTCTCATCAATATTAAATCAGATTGAACGGCAAATTGTTTATTTTCTGACGGTAGTCAGAAAATTAGGTAATTTAAACTTAGAAATGTGAATGTTTAACTCTATACGAAAATTTAATAAAAATGTATTCATTTCGGCTTATTTCTCGATTGTCCCGCCACCTGCCTATCCAGTACTGGGGTATCAAAATATCATGAGTACGCCTACGAGCAATTTAGTGTCCCTGTGCGGGGGTACATAAATCGTACCAAATAGTGTGGAACCTGACTGACCGGTTACTGTACAAAATGGTCACAAAAAAGAGTATGGTTTTGGCAATGGTCGGGATCCAAAATAATTGGTTCTTTAATGGCCTGGTCTCTGGTTGACCGGATTCTCTAATGTCCGGGTCGTAAAACCCTCTACAAGAATATCAAAAAAATAAGTCTAAGCATGGTTTGGCCAGCCAACCTACATACCTTTGTCGGAAGGGTAAGGCGCGAAAATGTTTGCTCACCTGGAGCTTTGTAGTTAGACTGTCTTGGCCTTGTCCTAAACGATACAGGTGTTCTTTCAAATACAATTCGCCGGAAATGATGTTACCAGTAGCGATCAAGAATTTGTGAACGCTACTAATGGCTAACCAGAAATTAGGTTATAGCCAAAAACATTATGATTGGCTAAAGAGCGTACTTTGATTGGCCGATGTGGATTTGGCAGATTTTGTAATAACTTACTAAGAAATATGGTCGTAATAGTAGTACTTCCATCTGTTGGTCAAGAATGTCAACACCACCCATGTGTTGGTTGTATTGTTGAATAATTTTAGGAGCTGCTATATCAACATAGCTATCCCACCGTTTGACAGTAGTGCCCGACTAAGAGCCTGTGCAGTTTAATGCATGACTACTGACTTATTGTGATTCCATTTGACAATGACGGTCGAGTCTCTGGTGTAATTCTTACTTCTGCCGCGAACCATATCAGCATCTTTGTTAAATTTACAAGCAGCTCGATATGGAATGTGGTTCAACATGATTGTGCCCGTGCTGTGTATATTCCTCTGGTTCATCTCTTCCACTAATGGAACTGTAGCGAAGTATCCATAGTGAAATACACAGCTACCTGGTGGGACACTTCTGATCAAATGGAGGATTACAGAAGCTCCAAGACTCAATGATGTTTCAGCAAACATTGTTTTAGCGCCTCTCTAGATGTCGAAGTCAAGCATAAGACCTTTACTTGTAGCTAATACGAAGTTCTTTAAATCTACCGGTCGGGGTTTATTTTTTACAACTTGGTGCTGAGAACATCGGCCAGCGAAAGATATCTATGAAATAATAAGGTGAAACTCTTTCCAGTTTACGGCAGGTATCCTGAAAATGTTTGATCGTCGGTTGCACCTTTCAAAGTGGACTGTTCTTCTTTGTTTCAGTTGGCTGAGCATGGTCAATCACATGAAGAGCATTGCGTAAGGTAATGAACCGGTCTCGAGCTATTTTGTCAGCAATAAGTCCTATCTTCATATTAGTTCGCTAGTACATCGGCAGTTGTGGGTAATGAATGCATTCCATGAGAATTTTGGTAAAGTTGGATAGTCGCATGGTTTATTGTGAAAAAGAATATTTTTGCAAGTTTCCCCATGATTATGTTGCTACTGATATCGCCTATTTTCAGTTTGTACCTACCGTGTTGCAGTGCTACGAGACATTACCTGTCTTGCTCGTGCTGATTCAGTTTCCACCTAATCTTCTGAGCACTGAGATATGATATTTTCACCTAAAAGGTCTGTAACAACGGCGGTTTTGCTTCCAAGTCTTTTTCATCACGGACATCTTCTAGATCAGACTCGATTCCATCACCTAGTATTTGCCAATACAACTTCTTCAGTCACTAAGATAGAAAAACAAACAATAATTTAGCTTCAATATCAGCTTTTAACCAATAAACAAATAAAATCGTTCGAAATCAATTTGTGGAGTTACGACCGAGGGGTACGTTCGTGCTACTTGAATTGTAGTCCCAATTTCTTATTCATTTTTGCAATGAATGTTGATTAATGTTGCAATAATAATAAAACAAAATAAAAACTGCATTTCGAATACATCAATAAATACAAAAGCAAAATATTATCATTTGCCGCCGCGTGAGTCGATAAACGCAGCCATCTTGTACATCTGCTAGACACAAACTAACAAGTCTTAACTCGATCCGGGGGCCTCTGTATGTAAATACATATATTTTACTAGCGATCGGTCTAGGTTTCTAGATTTTTTGAAAGTTACCCGCACATGCGGGTGTAAAGGGCTATATGTCCACTTCATCCAAAAAGAAAATACTCTTTTACCACAATAATGGCCTGCTCATACGAATCAGGTTATTGCTGCAAAACTCAATCTATTCTTAGAAGTGCTGCCACATGCGCTGTATTTGACGGATTTGAATCTCATCGATTACCTCCTCTTCTCATATTCGAAGATTCACTTCAAATAATCAAAATAGTCTCAGTTTAAAACTCATCGGGCTGTTTTTTATGTTGTGCTACTAAAGATAAACCCAATGGGCTATTTTGGTCCACTGTGTAGAATTATACATATTATTTAAGAGAAAAATATTTTTAGCTGGTTAATATAAGAATGATTCAAGAAAATTTATTGAATTAGCGGGACAACGAGTTTCGTGTCTCTCAGTCATCCATAACGGCGAGGCAATTTAAGAAAAGCGCCAGTTTGCAACATAAAAATGATAATTTTGACGAAATGTTTAGAATATCGACAGAAAAACTCTTATTTCGCCAGTAAACTGTAATGGATACTTTGCTAGGTCTTTTAGTTGAGTGCAGAAATATTTGTGTAGCACGCATTTCATTATATTTTTTCTATATAACTCTGGAGTTTTAGCATAACATCATAAAATAGAGTACAAGACAAAAAAACTCAGGAAAAACAACATGGTTTGCTTGAATAAAAGAACTGAGACTTTTTTTTAGTGATATAAATTTTCATTATATTTAAAATCACTATATTAAAAAAATATAAGTTTGGAATATTCAAACATTTCACTTGTTTATTGATATTAAGGTTTTTTTACTTCTTCACGTAAACTCAATAAAACTCAACACCAACTAACCAATGTGTGTACAATTGATTTATTATTTTAATATCAAAAAATTATAATGTACCAATTGCCTTCAAAAGTAATTTAAAAATAAAAAGAACAACTTTCAATAAATGCAAATTTCAATGATGCGTGTTTTCAGTATATCCCAAGCATGTCCAATGACATTCACGTCAGAGAAATTTGCTGGCCACCCTAACTTGGTTATTCCCCTCTCTTCAAATGTTGTACTGTTGTACTATAAGGAGGTAAGTTGTCATCCATGTAAACAAATCCATCGTCCACTACGCCTCGGGACAGACGCACAACCGGATTTAAAACCTCCTCGATGTACACAGCCCCAGTGACTCTTCCCTCCAGGACTAGAGGTGTCCGTGCACTCCTCATAACACCACCCCAAAACATCACGCTCCCACCTTCAAATGGGATACGTAGTTGAGCTGTTTCAAGTCGGGCTTGTTGACCTGGAGTTCTCCAGACTGATGTTCTTCGTGAATCAGAAACCAAGCCAATTCTCGTTTCATCGAAGAACATCACGTTATTCTAGTTAGGATTATGATCCACTATTTCTCGAGATCATTGCAATTTCAATTTTTTTTGTTGAAGGGTTAGGTTGGGAACACGTAAAGGTCTTCTGCGATGCAAATTTACTGCTTTCAGTCTACGTGTTATCATTAGTCGTAAAACATTTATCCCTTCAAGTCTAATAAGCTCCCTTCATATACCACCTGTAGATTCCAGACGATTTCTTCGAGCTATCATTGATAGCTGCCGGTCTTGTGTAGCTGTTGTACATTACATCGTTTTCTATCACTTTTGGGGCTATCCTTTACGTCATTTGTCTCTTGGAATTTTTCACATCAACACATCACATTGGGAAACACCTACAATTTCCGCTATATCACTTTAATTAAAACCCTGTTGTAACAAAGCAATTACTCTTGATCAGTTAAAATGAGATATCATTTTTCTAGGCATTTTCAACGGATTGATTGAAAATTGAAAAAGAACTGAAATAATGTGTTAATACCAATATCAAAAGAATGAATCAACGGAGTTCTCTTGCATTAGCACAGTGTTAATTATTGGCTTTTCGTTTTCTTCTCTTTTGTTACGATTACGTAGGATTTTACATAAGGAAAAAATAAACTAATGACATTTCAAAATGACCACAATGTACGTAAGTTGGAACAGTTGAGGCAAGTAGATTTTTTAGCAGCAGGGGCGCATTATTTTAATGGATGTTGCTGTACTTAAAAGTAAAAAGCCATCAACATCAGGTGCAACTCAACAATCGTTGTCACGTTCGTCAAGTCTTTCCTCAGTTTTGTCTAGAGGTGGACCAGTTAGAACAACAATACGACCGAAAGTTCGACTGCCGTCGTAAAGCCAACAACACAATTCGCACTTCAAAAGAAAATGTTGCCGTGCTCAAAGAAAAATGAAAGAAGAAGGAAGACAGTGCAAAGAAGCGACGACAATCAACACAAGAAACGCCAGCAAAAAAGCGAAGCCAAACCAGTACGAAGACTGCTAAACTAGTGCGAAAGTCATTATCGTCGTCGTCATCCGGAGTTGATTTTTGTGTGATTTGCATGAGAAATTAGCCAGCCAAATTAACTCGCGACAATTCTGTTGAATGTAACATGTGCCAGTGACCATTTCATATGAAGTGTGTAAATATGACTCGCAGCTATTATACCTGTCAAAATTGCGACTCTGACGAACGCTAGCGTGTATTTAATTTTCTTTATTCTGCTTCTCATGGCCTTTTAAATAAACAAATCGACTATAAATATTGAAAATTTTGCGTTATTACTTAATTTTTTGAAATCTTTTGCACATTTCTTAACTGTCTGAACCTACAGACCACATTTTTTTGGCCTACCACACATTTTTTTGGCAAAAATTTAAGTGTTCAAATAATTGACAATAACTTTTTTATTTTTAAAGCTTTAAAATAATTTTCTTCGGCAAAAGTGTAGGCAAAAACATTACTTTCCCAACGGTAAAGGGAACTCTCAGAAAAATGTATGTAGTCGAATGCTCTTTCTATATATATATATATATATATATATATATATATATATATATATATATATATATATATATATATATATATATATATATATATATATATATATATATATATATATATATATATATATATATATATATATATATATATATATATATATATATATGTATATATATATATATATATATATATATATATATATATATATATATATATATATATATATATATATATCATTATCATCATCGTCATCGTCATTAGCCCGTGCCGATCCACTGCAGGATGAAGGAAGGCCTCTTTAGCATGTTTCCAACTTTCACGGTCCTGGGCTTTCCTCTGCCTCTCTGGTCCAATATACTTAACGATGTCATCAATCCATCGTGATTTCAGTCATCTTCGCGGACGTTTGCGATCAAGCGGTTTCCACTCCAGGATTGCCTTGGTCCATCTGCCATCCCATCGCCTCGCTGTATGGCCTACCCATCTCCATTTCAATTGCTTTACTCTTCCAATGATGTTACAGACTTTTCTTTGTTCCTTGGTCTATACGCAGGACTTTCTGTCTCGTCTTGTAATGCCATGCATACATCTTTCCATTCCACTCTGTGCTACCCGAAGTTTTTGAATGGATTGGGATTTGAGTGTCCAGGTTTCACTTCCGTATGTCATAACGGGTAAAACGCACTGATTGAAGACTTTTCTTTTCAGGCAAAGTGCGAGTCTACTCTTAAACACTATGTTGAGCCTGCCAAATGCCTGCCAGCCACATTTAACACGCCGTTCCAACTCCCGGGCAGTATTCCCCTCCACTGAAATCCTCTGCCAAAGATATATAAAGCTGTCCACAATCTCCAAATCCCTTCCTAAAACTGACATTCTTCTGTCCTGAGCAAAGTTATTGAACATAACCTGACTCTTTTTTAGGTTTATTTTCAAGCCAAATGGTTCGCCAGTCCTTTGCATTTCTTGTATGCGTCTTTGCAGCTCCTCTGGGTCTTGTGAAAGGAGAACGATATCATCTGCAAATCTAAGATGGTTTAAGTTTACACCATTGATCTTTACATCATCCTGTTCCCAATCCAGTTTACGGAATACTTCTTCAAGGCCAGCCGAGAAAAGAATAGGCGATATTGCGTCACCCTGCCATACCCCTCGTTCTACATTAATTCCCACTTCAAGATCATCAAGGTGAATTGTGGCTGTAGCTCCATCATATATCGATCCTAATAGGTTTACATATGTCTTATCTACCCTTTGGCTAAGCAGTGTATCCATTATTGCATGCTTTGAGATGGAGTCAAATGCTTTTTTGTAGTCGATAAAAGCCAAGCACAGTGGCATGGTGTATTCGTTGTGCCTTTCTATGGCCTGCCGTACAACCTGGATGTAATCCATTGTACTGAATCCACTTCTGAATCATACTTGTTCTCTTGGTTGTGAGTAATTCAGTTTTTTTTTAATATTCTTTTAGAAATTAG
Source organism: Cosmopolites sordidus (assembly GCA_031761425.1). Classification (NCBI taxonomy): domain Eukaryota; kingdom Metazoa; phylum Arthropoda; class Insecta; order Coleoptera; family Curculionidae; genus Cosmopolites; species Cosmopolites sordidus. The sequence continues at coordinate 46,970 of JARFXV010001076.1, read as the reverse complement.
TGAAATTTTTGTACATTACTTATAGAAGGCTTATTGGACGGTAGTTCTTTAAATCTTCGTGTGCTCCTTTTTTATGTAAAAGGATCTGTTCTGCATTTTTCCATAAGTCAGGTACTTTTTGTTCTTTGAGGCATTTTGGATATAATTTTGCCAGTGTTTTATGTAACGGCCGACCAACACCTTTTAGCATTTTGACAGTTACATTGTCCTTTCCTGGAGCCTTGCCGTTTTTCATCGATTCTATAGCATTTGTTACTTCCTCCACTAGGATATCTGGCATTTGTTCATCCGTGGGTATTGTTGTCTTTGATTGGTTCTGATCTTCATAGAACTGAGAATAAACTTTTCTGACAACCTCTAACATTTGCGTACGCGCCCTGCTTCTTTTGTTTCTCAGCTTCTATTTAGCGTTGTTAATTCCTTTGTTTTCTTCCAGGGTTTTTTGCACTAGCTGCATGTTGAATCGGCGCGTGTCTTCTCTGATACGTTTTCTTATAGTTTTGTAGAGTTCAGTGTACTCGGCCCTGACAAAACGACTACCTGCATTTCTCATTTCCCGCCGTTTCTTCATTAAATCAATGGTCTGAATATATATTCGATAGATGGTGCTAGTAGTTTTTTTTAATTGAAAAAGTTCTTTTATTTTTCCTACATAGTGTGTAGTGCATATAGTTGTCCAGTGATAAGAAAGTTGTTAGAACGTGTAGTCGGGTCTCTTCTTCGCTAAAACTCCCCATAATACAGAATTTGATTGGTTATTTTATTCCTTCAGTCTACTTAAGCGCGACAAAAGTTGTTTCAGTTTTCTTTATTGTTTCCGACTTAATCAACTTAAAGGGTGTTTTTTTCCGTTGGCAATCTAATTGTATTGCCGTCGCGGAACATAAAGACTTCTTGGCCTCGTTCCATCCGAATTGTTAAATAAGCGACGAGAATTGGACGGAGATTTTTTTAATGCAGTTCCATTCTCTCCTCTTCTTTTTTTTCTTAATTAGGCTAATGCTACTGTACGGCGCTTTGTTTTTAATGTTGTTTAGGATAAGCGTAGATTTGTAGAAGATTGACAAGGTGTATGAAACGGTCGTAAAATGCCAGGTAGGGTTCTGTTAAAGTGAATCGTTTTGCTATAAAATTGTTGTCATTAAATTATTTTCAGTGTTTGACTGGGGATTTTTTGGGTCATATTTGTTACAAAAAAATGTGTAGGTCTATTAAAGGTTATTATAACACTTTGAAACCTTGAGAAAAGTGGGCTGAATCACTACTATGACTAAATACTAACACAACTTTTGTACAATAAAAGTATATATTTATTCATCCAAATGTATGTTGTCTCCTTCAAACTAACCTCCTCTCACTGCAAGACACTTATTCCAATGCTTTTCCAGTCTTCGAAACTAGTTTTATATTCAACTTTAGGTATTTCTTTCGAAGCTGTCAGCGAATACTCCTGAATGGTTTCTATGATCTGAAAATGGGACATTCAAGAAGTGGTTTCTTCAATTGAGGAAATAGGAAAAGTCACACGGTGCCATATCTGGCGAATATGGTGCTTGTGGAACGGATTTTTTTGCGAAAAAATAGCGAATGATTATTGCAATGTGTATGTATGATGGGGCGTTACCGTGATGTAAAAACCGTGGATTGTTTTGTCACAAATCTGGGCATTGATGTCTGCAATGTCTCAAAACAAGATCCTTGATTTTGATGATATTTTCTTCAATAATTTCTTTTATTCTTTTCTTGGTGGGTCTAGCTGTTTGTTCTGCATACGTTTTCGATCATCTCCCATAACTCTGGGGAACAGCAATTTTGTTGACTTGGATCTGTGACTTGTTTTTGACTAATTTTTCATCTCTGAATTCAAAAATATTCACAGTTTTTCTCTATCACGTCAAGTTCTTAAGCTACAGCATACCCCTCATTTTACCTTAAAAGTGTACATACGAAAGGAAATAAGGTAAGATCGGATCAAATAGATTAGAATATTTTATTCATACAGAGGTTAACATATTAATAAAAATTAAATTGTGTTTATACAAAAAATAAATAAAAGCTATTATGGTAAAAATTTCTTCTTATAGCTTTTCCTGGAGTGTTCAGTTTGTGGACATTCTCGCTTGATGCTCCAACAGTAGTCAGCCATCATACTGACATTCCATCTACCTTGATACCGCGCTTCTATAACCTTTAGACCTTGGTGGAATCGCTCGTCCTGTTCATCACTAACAACACCAAGATTTTCTGGGAAGTTATCAACATGACTATGTAAGAAATGCAGTTTGATGCTCATGTTGCAACCAAGGTTTTTAAAGCTCTCTAAGAGTTGTTGAACAATTTCGATGTAATTCGGGGCTCTTGTATTCCCAAGAAAGTCTTTAACAATATTTTTAAAAGCTAACCAAGCATTCCTTTCAAGTTCGGGCATTGTTTCAGTGAAATTTTCATCTTTAACGAGTGGCCGAATCTGTAGGCCATCAAACACACCAGCCTTTATCTTTTCATATGATAGGCTAGGGAATGCCGAAATTATATACTTAAAGCAGTCTCCTTCAATTGACAAAGCCTTAACAAATTGCTTCATGAGACCTAGTTTTATATGCAAAGGTGGAAATACAATGTTTTTTCTGTCGACAAGTGGCTGATTTAAAATGTTTTGATCACCAGGTCCTAGGTCAGATCTTGGCGGCCAGTTCGATTACACCCAATGCTTCTCACGAAGTCTTCTCTGCTGTCCCACATGCACAAAAAAACAGGGATACTTGGTATACCCGCGTTGCTGGTCACTAAGGAAACAGACCATTTTAAGGTCAACGCAGAAGATCCATTGGTACATGTTATATTGCAACAAGTCAATGACTTTCTTTATATCGCCATATTCTTCACGTAAAGAAACTGAATGACCTATTGGGACTGAACCGTATAAATTTCCATTATCTAGGAGAACACACTTCAAATTACGCTTTGAGCTATCTATAAACAATTGCCATTCAGTTGCGTTATAGTGAGAAATGGCCAATTCTTTCATTCAACCTTCTACGTTCTGGCAATATACAAATCCGTCATTATTTCTGAAGTACTACCTAAATTCACTTTCTCTGGATCGATAGTAAGTGACTTTAGCTCCTTTGTCAAGTAAATTTTTTTCGTGCAGTCTTGATGCTAATAATTGCGATGCTTTTTTGGATAGTCCCAAATCTCGTACTAAATCGTTTAATTCATGTTGATTGAATCCTTTACGAACAGAATCATTGGAAATTTTGAATTCGTCGTCGGTGGAGTCACTTCGATCTTCACTTGATTCACATTCTTGTATTTCTAAAGAAGGTAATTCTTGAAAAACTGTCACTGGAATTTCAGCTGAATGAGGCACAGGGCGTATAGCTGACGGTAAACTAGGGTACTCAATTATATGTTTGTTTTTCTTGTTGAATCCTGATGTTTTCACTATGCAAAAGTAGCAATCACTTAAGTGATCTTTGGGCTCTCGCCAAACCATTGGTATACCAAACGAAAGTTTATTACCTGTTCTCTTCGTCCACATTCGTAAACTCTCTAAACACTGTTTGCAGACTTTATGAGGGGCCCATGATTTATCTTGGTCACCTATTTTCACTTTAAAATAAACAAAATAGGCTTGCCTGGCAAATGTACTAATATTAGTCCGTTGAATAAGGATGGTAAAACTGCCGCATATATAACAAAATGAATCAGGGCTGTTTAAGCACTTACGACGAGAACTACCAGAGGCAGACTAACGAAAATCTATAGTTGTATACACAACTATATATATATACTTTGTATAGGTATACTTTGACTTCACTATATCAGAGCGACCCAGACCCGCGTAATTTAGCATCTCATGCGTAACTGACCGAACTAGTTTTGGATGGCGCAACGTCACTCACGCCCCCACTCCTAGGTCGAAGAAGGTTCGCCGGTAGGAGAGCAGTAGTGACTTCTGTGACTTGATAGACATGATAGAAAAAAACTAAATAAAATTTTGGAATTAGCATGTCAATTTACGTATAAAACAGCTTAAATATCGAACTCAACAGAAATTATTTTTCAAATTGTTCCCCAGTGTAATATAACTAATATACTCCAGAATTATCTTTTCTATTTTCTTTATTTTGTTGTTTTGTTTATTATATAACACTCTGTGAATATATTTTCAGTGTGATTGAAATAGTTTTCAATGTTTCGAAAAACAAACGATGGTTATATATCGGTTTCTGCCAAAAATCACATTAAAATAGAAAATATGGATTAACAAGAAACCCGTTGGAAATAACTATAGGGAAAGTTACAGTGAATCGATGCAGAAACAAATTCTGCATCCGACCATCCAATAATTTACAGAGGGTAACATTTGAAAGAACGAACTTTTTTAACTTTGAAAATAATGTAATTGGTCATCAAATTTTGGACCCCCTGTATGCGATAAATTAATGGAACACATGGAATGGAAAAACACGTTTGCAGTGATAAACAGCAGGTGCTGGCTGTCGTCTTTTCACAATACGGTGTAAGTGAATTGAATTGTTAATGTTCATTTTAATAGAGACCACGAAGAATTTCTATTTTATACTAAGGTGTATCTTTTTTATCATTATCGGGTCATAGTATGCATTTATTTTGTGCTCTAAATATAGTCTGCAAAGGTTCGTACAAAAAGACTAATAAGTGATATGAAAGGGAAAAAGCAATCATTCCCTGGGCCCTTTCTCGGCCAGTTTGCAAAGAGGAAATTCCCCCCTTTTCCCCACAACGTTAAATATTAATACGTGTTTGTTTGGGTCTGTAGAGTCCGATTGATTCTGAGGTTTTATTATTGACAGTGGTTTATTTTAGTTTCATTGTTCCCTGGTGCATATTGCTCCTGCCTTTTTTTTCGTTTCGTCGTTTTTGCTAATATGTTTATTTCAATATGTAGTAAGTAAAGAGTAAAATTTTTCCTGTGAGTAGTTTTTTTCTACTAGGAAAGTTGAGAGTTTATGCTGTTAGCTTTTTTTTTTTCTTTAGTTTGCCAAAAAACACGCCAAAGCCGTATAAAGGGTGATTTTTTAGTGTGTCTAAACTTTCGTGGGGTCGCTGTATATCGTGCCAAATATGATCATGACACATAAAATGTCTGGCAAGTTATCATTGAATGTTTATTATCAGAGCAACCAAATCGATTCATCGAATCAACTGGATTCTCTTTATAATGGCTTCAAAAAGTGGAAGTCGAAACCTCGAGATTTTATAAATCTAAAATGCTGTTCTACGCTAAAACCTAGTGTTTCTAATATATGTATTGGAAGATTGGAAAGATGCTCTAATCCATCCACTACATAAGAAAGGAGATAGGACGGATGTAAACAACTATAGAGGGATATCTGTTCTTCCAGTTTGTTACAAGATTCTACCTCAATGTCTACTAGACAGAGCACAGGGACAGTTAGAACCTAACATTGGTGAATATCAAGCAGGTTTTCGACCGGGCAGAGCCTGCCCTGGACAGATCCTGAATCTAGAGTTGATCCTAAGACATCAAAAGCTGTACAATAAAAATCTCGTCTGTACACTTGTGGATTTCAAAAAGGCATATGATTCTATGGTCAAAAGTTAAATTCATGGGTAACATCTCAGAGCCCTTCGAAAGTAAAACTGGAGTGAGACAAGGGGATGGACTCTCGTCACTATTATTTAACTGTGTTCTAGAAAAAGTAATACAGGAGTGGCGTGAAAAAAAGTCGGCCCTGAATATTGACCAGCCCATTAATCTGGGGAGAACCAACATCAAAATTGATTGTCTGGCATTTGCTGATGATCTAGCAATTTTAGCTCAAGATGTATTAACGGCACAGAAACGGATTGAAATCCTAAAAGAAATAGCAGAAAAGGTAGTACTCCAAATTTCCTTTGAAAAAACACAATACATGACCTGCAACAGACTAAGAACACAATTTCTAAAAAAAAATATGGTAACATCAGACGAGTCTCTCAATTCAAATATTTGGGTGAAATAATCATGGAAAATGGGTTGGAAAAAGCGGCCAATAAGGGTAGATGTCAAAAAATGGAAACGGCATTGAGACTTACACAAAATATTTACAACAAAAAATGCCTATCTAAAAACACAAAACTGAGACATTACAACACATTTATTAAGCCTGAATGTCTATATGCTGCAGAAACGCTCATTTTGAATAGAAAGAGTGACATCGAGGACATTGAAAAGAAGGAAACAAAAATCATAAGAAAAATCCTAGGCCCCAAACAAATAAATAGCACAACATACCGACTTCGAGAAAACCAAGAAATCAAACAATACACAGATATACATAGCTATATGAGAAAAAGAAGACTTAAGTTTTACGGCCACATAAAACGGATGAATCCGATTAGGCTAACTAGACAAATAGTCGAATTTTATGAAAATAGGAGTAGAGCTAAAGTAGAAATAATTAAATGGATTGCGGCAATTAAAGAGGACCTAAGATCAGCAAATATTACACAAAGTGAAATTCAGGATAGAGGCTGTTTCAGACACAAGGTTAACGTTTGGAAGGTTGACCAGAGAGAAAAATGAAGGAAGACTGGAACAACTTGGTCTGACGAAAGGAAAAAAGCTCATAGTGAAAGAATGAAATTAGTATGGGCGCAAAGGAAGGCTAACAACAACAAACGCCTCTAATTGTACTTCGCGTGGTCCACTAGGGCCCATATGTGAATAATATGTATATATCTATATATATATATATATATATATATATATATATATATATATATATATATATATATATATATATATATATATATCCATCATGATCATAGACCATGGATTGGTTGAACAGGCACGTCAAGGTTCTTTAAAATTACTCAAAATATAAATAAATCCTAAAACTGGGAAAGGTACTATTTTAGTTAAAAATACGCAATTATGATATTAGCCATTTAATAAGCATAGGCACAATCCCAGAGAACAACTCAAAACATTTTAAAATGAAAATTAAACAGTAATCACAAAAAAACCCTACTATACTAGTCATGTCACTAAATGTTCTCATCCTAACAGGTTTTCCTATCTTATAAGAGTTCGTGTGTAATTTACAAACTACGCTCTCAAATTAGATTATGCTAAACGTACTTAAATTAAACTAACAAAATAAAACTGAATCAAATATAAGCAGGTAGATCAATTAAGATAAATTAAACCAAGTTAAAGCAAATCGGATCAAATTGTATATTATTACCTGGTGGTAGTCAGATTATTAAAAAAATAACGTGACCGATTCATATAAATACAAAAAAAAAACAAAGATAATAAATTATCGTTTAATCAGCTTCTGGACTATATGGTTACTAATAAATTTCTTCATTGAGCTATTTTCTGTCTAGAACTCGGGGGGTCTCAAAAGGCCTGGAGTCTGCCTTGAGCGGGTACTGCAATAAGTGGCCCCAAAATGACGGGGTTCGCTAATGACTGGTTTCATAACGAATGGGTCCTAAATTGACCGGGTTCCATAACCACAGGACCCTAAAACTTTCTACAAAAACACAAAAGAACAATCGTGTGTAGGGCTTGGCTAGCTAATCTACATACCTCTAATGGAAGGGTACGGCGTGAAAACGTCTGTTCAGCTCGAGGGATGGTGTTAGATTCGTCGGCTTTCGTCGCGTAGAATAACGGTCCGCTCTTAAATAAGACTCGCGCAAAACAATCTTACCTGTAGCGGCCGATACATTTTTTATTATAACTGCTTTTTAACGTTTTTTAAATTAAAGTGCTGCAACATATATATATATATATATATATATATATATATATATATATATATATATATATATATATATATATATATATATATATATACGTGTTTCTTCCACCACTATCTAAACTAAAAATCAATATATCGATATAAGAAGTTTTAAAAAACGTATGTCCGAGCAGGAATCATCCCCCTACGCCCTGTCGCCCTTATCCGAATGCTGTGACATGATCGGTCACTTCGCTAAACTGAAGGGGAGGCAGCCGAAGAGGGTGGGTTCTTCCCGGACGATAAGACATATCGGTCCCCAGTTTCCTTACGTGTTTTCCATGTTAGAGCGTCCTTCTCTCGAACGTGTCCTCTGCCATCCATGGCTAATAGGTTATTTCCCACGAGAACGCAGACCTTAGGGAGATGGCGGTAGGAGGGTTGAGACACGTTACCGGTCATCTTGCCTTTTGTCTTTCAATTAATCGAATAAAAGTGGGCAAAAATTTTCGGCCTCCACTATTTGGAAAAAAATATAGAGATAAAAAATTTCATATTTTTTCTTATCATTTTTGTATCAATTTTTCCATAGTCTTCGTCAAATGAAACGTACGAAGGTCGTTTGAAAAGTTTTTGGCCTGACGTCAGAAAGACTAAATAACAATGATATTTGTCAAGTATGATTCATTAGTCTTTAGTTGCTTTTTTGTGGCGATCTAGTAAAGGAAACAACTTTGCTTTGAAGACAAAATTGCTTTGAAGGAGACGGGATAAGTTGGGATAAATAAATAAATACTAATTTGTTTGTTTTATTTAAAAAGTCGTCTTGTCTTGATCATAGTAGAATTCATAAACGTATTCGTAAAATAAACAAATATCAGTATAACTTTAAATTCAAAATTCATTGCCCTACCGCTCTAAAAATATATTTAAATGAAATATTGTTATTATATATATATATTTTTCTGAAATATAATTAGTTTTTAATTAACTAATATACAATAATTATTCCATTTATACGCCTGTAGTACGTATAAAGAAAAATAAACGCAGATATTGTATTTGATATGTTGTTTTATTTAATTTAATTATTTCGAATAATCTGTTATCGACACATCTAAATTATAATAAAATAATAATTAATGTATAATATAAACAATAAAATTCAGGCAATTTCCATTGAATATTAGTACTGTTGTTCTGCGAACATATTGTTATTTTTTTTTTACTTATTTTTTATGATTAATATTTATGTCTGGAATATTTTTTTTCAGAAAAATACTGATTTTTTAATTTCTGTTAATTTAGAATTTGTAGAAAATAAATAGATTATGCAGAGTGTTTTCAAAGTTGAGTTATTTATTTTAACAGGTTATAGAACTCGTAATAAGTAAAATTCGTATATAGAACTCGTAAAATAATTCTACCAAAAAGTATTTACATAAAAGTTGCAAAATAAAGATGTTATTAACAGTTACAAAATTTGAAAACAGACCTGACTTTTTGATAATCTCGCCCACTACCTTATAAGCACATAAAGTATTTGTTTACTTCTGATACTGGGTATGATTAGTTTTTTGTTTTGTATTCCTGTACGATATTTCTTTTGAGTGCGACGTTCGATTTGACCAGTAGTAATAGTTCATAATTCTAATCCTAACTCCTTCATTTAATGTTTTAAGAGCATTTTATTCAAAGAGCAAATTTCAGATAGCCTGGTGGATGAACTGACAAATGCTACAGGATAAAGCGTATAAGATGCAAGAAATGCATCCCAAAAATCAGGCGAAGAAAGAATACCAACATCAGTCAAAGCCCAAGCAGAAATGTAAGAGCAACCAGAAAGAAACCGTCGGACCAGACGGTTCATGATTTAGCACAAGCCAAGATACTGTCGGGGCTTGCCAGCAAACTCCAGAGGGTCTTGGTTCTATTGCATTGGCAATTGGATCCACTCCTTCAAACAAACGTCCAGTAAAAATACTAGACACCAAAAATCCAGCACCGATGAGAACACAACATCAAAGCACCTCTTTCGCAGAAGACAGAAAAAGAAGACGACGCCAGCCGAATAAGATCGCGATTTTCATCGTGCCAACTCGACAGATTTTGGGCCTTGCGGCCTGGATCTGGTAAATCTTCTTAAAACCTCCCGGAATCTTTTAGATTCCTATCTCCACTGTTAATTCAGTAAACGGGACTAGAAAGAAGCCCCCAACTATCCAAACCATTTATGTCCGCAAGAAGGAAACATCAATAGACACAGGTAAGAGCCCCAGGACTAACTGAAAAACCAGGACAAATGAAATAGAATAGATAAAGCGAAGAATATCAAGTCTTACAAGCAGCTAGTGGCGGAGTTATAGGATTTTGCTACTAATTAATTTAAAAAATAATTAGTAATATTATTTTCTATGTATATTATTCTCTCACGTTACTATTCATTCACGTGTTCATTCTAAAATTCCAGGACGGTTGCGAATTTTATCAAAAGCTTGCTTAATTCGTCTCCTTAACATCGATGATTTGATATATCCCCAAAGGAAATGGTCAAGTGGATTACGGTCTGGTGTCAAGTGGATTACAGACCTATAAAATTGGGCTGGTCAATGCACCAGACCCCCCTCTTCCAATGCACCAATTAGGATTTTTTTTATCCAATATATCTATCAACTAAAATGTGCCGGAGCATCGTCTTGCATAAACCACAATCTATTCCTAACATCTAATGTGACAACTTTGAGCAATTCAGGCAGATCCTCGCCTAGAAATCTCGAATTCACCTGCCCAGTTAGTGTTGCTGATAAACATTGACGGCAAACTGATATTGGTGTCGAGTTTAAATAATTTCATGGGTTTTCTTCTGCTCAAAGATGATTGTAATGAAAATTCATTATTCTCTCTCTTGTGAATTGAGCCTCATCAGTAAATAGTACGGAAATATAAAAATCATCAACTGTATGTTGAAGAAACCAATGACAAATGGTAAGGGTACAAGTGGTGTTCTTTAAAAACATTCTACACAGTGATATGAGAAATGTCCATATTCACTGCAATGATTCTTGTATTTGTATTTGGATTTTCGATAATTGCGTTTAAGATCTGTTCTTCCGTATCTGGCTTTCTAATATCTCTATTTAGGGCTCTGTCTTGCGCTTGCACCTTGAAATTACCTTATTTGGTGAGTTTCGAAATATGATACCTATGTCCATCAGGAAACATAATTCTACTGAGACAAACGCGTAATGCAAATTAGGACAGAGCCCTAAATATCTCTATTTAGGGCTCTGTCTTGCGCTTGCACCTTGAAATTACCTTATTTGGTGAGTTTCGAAATATGATACCTATGTCCATCAGGAAACATAATTCTACCGAGACAAACGCGTAGTGGAAATGCTGCCTTGTACAAAAATCGTGGTCTTCTGGCATTACAATTGGCCATTCCGTAAATAGAGGTGAATATTGGCTAATTCTGCATTAGTATACTTATGTATATTTTTGCCCTGCCTCCTGAGGTATTGTAAACTAACAATAAGGCCAAACTAATTCGGTTGCTAATAACTAATGCGTCGAAAACTAAGTGCCACTGAAGTTTTGACAATCTGACCTTTAAGCAAAATTATTTATCTTCATAGGTAAGTTGATTACATTGTATTAGTTATTTTATTATGTCAAGTTTGCTATGAAACCGAGACAGATACGAAAAAATGTTAAGATACACTTTTTGTAGAGAATAATATTCTGTGTAGATGTATTTTAGTTTAATTTTGAACAGGCCCAATAAAATAATTAATTATTTTTTAAAATTAATTAATTAGTAGCAAAATTCTATAACTCCACCACTGGCTTCTTGTAGGACTTGATATTCTCTCATATGGCAACCGGAAGGCTGATGATGTGTATTAAATTTGGTTACAGTACTTTTCTTTATGTAAAAGATATAAATTATAAAAGAAAAAAAAAATTGCATTTCCGGATCCATATTCGTATGTTATTTATGTATATTGTTATTTATGTATATTATATAATATATATAATAATGGATGCACTGCTTAGCCAAGCTACAGCCACAATTCACCTTGATGATCGTGAAGTGGAAATTAATGTAGAACGAGGTGTACGGCAGAGTGATGCAATATTGCCTATTCTTTTTTTGGCTGGCCTTGAAGAAGTATTTCGTAAACTGGATTGGGAACAGGATGGTGTAAAGATCAATGGTGTAAACTTAAACCATCTTAGATTTGCATCGTTCTCCTTTCACAAGATCCGGAGGAGCTGCACAAATGCATACAATAACTGCAGAGGGCTGGCGAACCATTTGGCTTAAAAACGAACCTGAAAAAAGTCAGGTTATGTTCAATAACATCGCTCAGGACAGAAGAATTTCAGCTTTAGGAAGGGATTTGGAGATTGTGGACAGCTTTATATATCTTGGGCAGAGGATTTCAATTGAGGAGAATTTCAATTGAGGAGGTGGAACGGCGTGTTAAATGTAGCTGGCACGCTCAACATTGTGTTTAAGAGCAGACTCCCACTTTGCCTGAAAAGAAAAGTCTTCGATCAGTGCGTTCTACCCGTTATGACGTACGGAAGTGAAACTTGGACACTCACATCGCAATTAATTCAAAAACTTTGGGTAGCACAGAGGGGAATGGAAAGATGTATGCTTGGTATTACAAGACGAGACAGAAAGTCCTGCGCATGGATCAGGGAACCAACGAAAGTCTGTGACATCATTGGAAGAGTAAAGCAATTGAAACGGAGATGGGTAGGCCATATAGCGAGACGATGGAATGACAAATGGACCAAGGCAATCCTGGAGTGGATACTGCTTGATCGCAAATGTCGGCGAAGAAGACCGAGAGCACGATGGATTGATGACATCGTTAAGTATATTGGACCAGAGTGGCAGAGGAAAGCCCAGGACCGTGAAAGTTGGAAACATGTTGAAGAGGCCTTCATCCTGCAATGGATCGACACGGGCTGATGATGAAGATGATGATAGACGGTATAGACGATATACATATATATATATATATATATATATATATATATATATATATATATATATATATATATATATATATATATATGTATATCGTCTATACCGTGAACAAATTTATACATTTATTATATTATAAATATATATGATTATTGAAAAGCGCCACATTGGCGGTAAAAAAAGTATGAAATTATCATTATTCCATCAAGGAACAAATTTAAAACGTAGATTGACGTGACCTCTTGCGGCTCATATTTCGAACTGGACCCCGCAAGGCCCGTGTCCAATCAAATTTGGATTTCTCCCGAGAAAATTCCCGGGTATATTTCCGATTATGTATGTTCGTCCATTTGTTTCCGTATGCATGAGATCTGACGTGGGACAAAACGTCCTCATCAAATATGCGGCTCAGTCGCAGCGGTCATCTGTCCGGCAGGACGTCCATCGATAAGTCGGGGAAAAGTTTGATGCCACTTCGACAGGGGGGCGACCGGGGAGGAAATTAATTTTTGATGTAGAGTTTTGTTTTTACCTTTCCGGGTTTTTTTGTTTTTCTTTTATTGTACGTCTAACTTAGTTAAGAGTATTTTTATATTTTATACCCATATTTTATTGGTTCAGAGAGAAGTTTACTATCGCATTTGGAATACATTAGGTGTACCAGATGGGCCGGTTAATAAATCTACAATTTTTAAAGAGATGACGCTGAATAATGTGTCGATTTACGGTCTAATTTCTTCTGTCATTTTGTTGATACCAGAATAGCTTTCAAAACACCATTGATGTTGAAACGATTTCGAGTTAGCATCATATTATTTTCCTGTGGTAAACATGTCCAGTTTCGAGACAAATAAAGATAATTTGTCTTACGTATTACTTTTTTTGTTACATCAAAATAAAAACATGAGTGAAAGCCGCCCTATACTTGTAGAAACTTACGATGACAATGTCCAATTAGTCCAAAAAATATTTGGCACATTTTAAAACATGTGAAATATTCAACCAAACTATTGAGACTGAGTTTCGCGTCGATTTTGCAATCGAAGCTTTGAGTGCTTTAAAAATAAATTTTGATATCGGTTTCTCAGACTTTGATGACATTGCGAATGAAATTAAGATTTTTCAAAATCCTTTTGAACCCAAAACCCTAGCCCCGGAACTTGAAATGGAAATTGGGTTTTTGAATAAAAAATAATTATCGATTTTTTTACTTTATTTTAAAAAATTATCATAAATAATATTAATAATCGATGCGAAAAACTTTTTAAAAATTTGTTACAATTGTTGTATATATATGAATGAATTAAAATGTACAAAATTTTAACTAAAATCGCGTGACTACGAACGCGCCGCGATTGGCTGCTTTATTTGTAACGTTAGAATACCAGTGTTTTCACATCAGTACTGCCAACTGCTTGTATTCGTATATATACTGTCAAAATTATTCTTGGTTAAGTACAAAATAAAATATTATTGATTACTAATTTAGTTCAGTCATATATTTTTTCTCCTTTATTTGGGTTTTTCGCCACTGTCTAAAACTCAAAAAATATCAAAAATACCGAAAAAATAAATATGACATTTAAAACAAAAAATACTCTTAGATCTCTATTAACAAAGACTAAATCAAACAATATACAACAAAATACCAAAAATTTGGTTTATAAAATTCCCTGCGAATGTGGCAAATTCTATATAGGTGAGACATCTAGTTAGATGTTAGATTAAAAGAGCATAAAAACCTTCTTAGAAAGGGCGATTTTAATAAATCTAGAATTTGTCAACACGCATGGGAATCGGATCATAAAATCAATTGGAATAATTCCAAAACGGTATTAAAATAATCGGTAACAAAATACAGAAGATTAAAAGAAACCGCTATAATTAATTTAAATAAAAATAACTGTATTGCTATGCCTTCGGTAGATTTAAATTCAATATGGTTCCCGATTCTAAAGAATACAATTAAAAACATTTAAATTTTTGAATACACATTCAGTACAATAAACAATCACACAGTAAACATTACCTATATATATATTTTTTGGTAGTATGTCACTGTCATGAAAATCCATTGTTGTCAATGTAAGTATCGTTGACATACAAAAAAATATATTTACTTTCACTCGTTACTTTATATATTACAAATTAATATAATTTATTTTTTAGTTCAGTTTTGAAAACGGGGGGAGATTACCCTCCGAAACGTTAACGTTAAAAGTTTGTAAATTTTTTACAACATTTTTATATCTTTAAAATTTTGTTCGTTTATTACAAATTTATTACAAAAAAGAATCACTGAGAAATTTGTCTCCGTTTGGTTTTTTGTTTTTACCCAGTGATTCTTTCTTTAAATAAGAACAGGTATTTTTGATATTTTTTGACTTTTAGACAGTGGCGAAAAACCCAAATAAAGGAGAAAAATATATGAACACGCCACAATCATTCAGACATTACTTAGTTCAGTCATGAGTGACAAAGGGTTCATAAAGGCTAATTCTGATAATATACCTCCTGTGGATATTTTTATGGTCACAGATTTTCTGAAAAATGACATTCAGTTCAAATCAGCTGAAGTTCGCAGTGCTAAGCCATCGATGTAAGTTTTTTAAAAAATAATAATAATGTAGATGTAAATAAGAAACAAAATATGTCTATTAAATATAATTAAACTATTTGTAGGGTGTCACGAGAAAGTTAGTTAGTCAGTTAGAAAGTATTTGCACGGTAAAAGGACGTGTATGTTGAGAACATAAAGTTCGGAGTAAAGCTTTTACAGTTACCTTGATTATTAATGATAAATTAAGAGAGGTCCAAGAAACCCAAGGTCATAACTGTGCAGCTTCCGCATTCGCTTTAATTAAGGGTTTCACTATTTTTAAAACGATGCCAACGATGGATTACATGTTTTACAAACCACCACATTAGACTCTTGATTTAATAATTTTTGCAAATATAAATAAATCTGGCTGCTAATTGTAATGCAGCCAGAGATTTCCCAAATAAGAAAAGGCACCTCCCTAAACCATTTTTTTTTTAGTGGAAAACTTTTTATAGTCAAAATGTGGGACTCTCCTGTTAAAGTCTACCCACTGGAAAACCTACTTTCAGTCTACTATCAGTCGTCCATGCCTATAATAAATTTCTAACCTATGATATACTATGTTATACTATGTTATACTATGTTATACTATGTTATACTATGTATACTATGTTATAACATACCCTATCAAATGAATATGTTCAATCCACAAATGATATGTACCAAAATCCTGAAGAACACTAAATATTTTAACTGTTTGGTTTTTATTTAGAATATAAATATACCATTTTCTTTACTTTTTGTTCGAACAATAGGTTTGCTTTTCTATTTTTCTTTTTTTTTGCATACTCCTTCAGATATTTGTTTTGATTCCATGGAAAACTGCTTTGCCAGTCCTTAATTTAACTAGTTAGTGTTCATCCAATTAATCACAAAAGTTGTACTCTTCGACCATCTACAAATTATATTTTCCTGTAAAACTTTCATAAGTATAAGACTTCATATACGATTACCTTCCAAATCGGTAGTCGAATTTTGGTCTTGTCTAATTCTTGAATATTATTATTCCTATCCTGCAAAATTGACGATCCTGTAGGGCTTTTTTATTGTTACTAACCTCAGTTGTGTTGCTATATCTAGATTCTTTGCAGACACACAGGAATAGCCCTTCTTATAAATTTGGCACGTTAATTTGTTATCCCTACATGAATTAAACAATATAAATACAAGTTATAAAAACGATTGCAAAAAACAAACGGAACCCTAATCTGATTTCATTCTGAACTTTCATTTGAGCCTCCATATCTTATGTGAAGATATATGAGAATAACGTCGAAAACATCACCGAAAACCGAAATAGCAATTAAAAGCAAGTATGTTTTCAAATCGATCGCAAACCAACAAAAGCAGTCAAAGATATAGGTTAAAACTATAGAACAATGACTAAAGATCGATAAATTGTTTTATTTGCCCGAAACACCGATTGTTTCGAAACGTCTGGTCAGAAAGCCCAATTATTGATTTACAGTGCAGTGATTAAGTTAATTAAGAACAAATATCAAAACTCATATTTGTTGGAATTTTATGAATCTTCCACTGGTACAATTTGATAATTGGCATAAATTTGCTCGTGGGAGGTTTTCTGTTTTTGGTACTACTTACTTATGTGAGAAAACATTCCCCAAAATGAAGTATACAAAAGAATGTTTACAGATCAAGTTAACATTAAATCTCTTTTAATAATTGGTAGAGGTAAAATTAATCCACAATTACATACTATTGTCAGTGGAAAATCATAATTACATAAATCTTATTAGTATTTTTTACAAGTGGACACCACGCGGTTTTATTCGCGTTAATTTAGCTTTTCCGTTCCTGAGGGATTTTCAGGATAAAAATTATATGTGGGATTCAGGATATATAAATTCCAAATGTCGATATAACTACATATACGATAGTCTTTACCCCAACATAACTACCGAGGGTGAAACTGGGGGATGTTCACTAGTTTATAATTTAGTGGGATTAATTTCAATGATTTGTTAGTTATTATGCTTAAGTTAAATTTTCTGCGTATTATACTTGTCATTACCCAGCAAGTAAATAAAACCGAGTTATTATCAGTCTGAGATTTATTTATACAACAATAAACTATTAGCTATCGCGGGTCGGATTGATGACTTTGATTTAGATGATTCAAAAGTACTAATTTCGACTTGAAAGACAAAGTACGTCTAGGTCAACGGAAAACATATGAAGACGCCGAATTGCAGAGGCACTATTTCTGCACTTGGTTGGGAATCTTGCCTCACTCGTCGTACTCACCAGATTTGGCCTCTTTCGTCTCTCAGTTATTTTCATCGATTTTTCACGCATTGTTCCATGAAACACTTCATCAGTTCCAGAGATGTCGCAAAATGTCTTGATGATTGGACCATCTCAAAAGATGTACGGTTTTTTTTTTGAGAAGGCATCCACAATATGCCAGAGAAGTGGGAAAAGTGGAGCTAGCGATGGCGCAGACTTTAAATAAACCATTTTTTACCTTTTTTTAACTCCTAACCTACGGCCTACCTTTCTCAACGTGCAACGTTGGAGAAGCTGCATCTGCAGACATTTCAGTAGCAGCAACATATCCAGAAAAAAATAGAAAGTTACTTGCTCATGGTGGATACAAACCTGAACAAGTGTTTAATGCAGACGAAACTGTCCTGTTTTGAAAAAGAATGCAAAACAAAACTTTTATATTCAAGAGTGAAAAGTACATTGCTGCTCTGTTCTAATGCATCTGGAGATTGTTTAATTAAGTCACTTTACAGATCGCTAAATCTTCGTACTTTGAAAAATCAAAACAAGGACAACCACCAGTGTTTTAGCGTTCAAACAAGAAAGCCTGGGTTGTCGTGAAAGTATCATTTTCTGTGACTGGTCCCGGGATTGTTTTATTCCTGAAGTTGAAACTTATTTAAAGAAAAATAATTTAGATTTCGAGGCAGTTCTAGCTTTGCATAATGCATAATGCTCCACTCTCGTGAGCTTGAAGCTATGCATCCAAATATAAGGGCAATATTTTTGCTTACTAACACGACAGTCTTACTTCAACCTCTGGACCACGGAATAATCCAGATCTATTACGGAAGAATCCATCTATTACATTAGACGGGCCTTTAAAATCATATTGAACACCATGGAATGTAATCCTGATATGAATGTTATGCAATGCTAGAAAAATTATGACAAAGCGCATTGTTAACATAAAATAATCATTGCAAGAGCGGAAGCCGTACATATTGAAATCATGCTGGAAAGAAACTGTAGCTTGATCTAACCGAGAGTTAAGCAACATCTCTGTTCCAAGAACAGCATGATTTGCGTTTGGTGGGACTGGGAAGATCGCGTGTACTGGGAAGTGCTAGAGAGGGACAAGACAGTCGAAAAGGAACCCTACTTGGTCCAGCTGACAATAACAAGACTGATGCACAACCTTACACAACAAAGATCGTTAAATATTGACGTAAGATCGTTAAGTAAGCCGTGAATGATTTCGAATGGGGAGGTTCTTCTGCAACCGCCATGCTCTCTAGATCTTGCGCCAACCGATCCGCGCTCGCTGTTCAACCGAATGAGGGGTGTAATTTCTTTGAGTCCAGGTCCGGCGATTTCTGGCGAAACGGTAACAACAAATTAGTCGAATGGTGGAGCAGGTCGTGTACAATGACGGAAAATACATCACTGCTTAATTTGTTGTCATAATTGTTGCTTTTTTCAATGAAACTTTTTAACAAAAAAACAAAACTGGAATTAATGGAACAATTCAATATTTTTAAGGAGATTTTTATTATGGTACTCTAAAAAAGATAATTCCATTAAAAAAAAGGGCAAAATCGTTCCTTTTAAACCGTATCTAACCCTTTTTATCCCTGCCAATCTCCGTTTCGACCGTCTCACGACATTCACGCCGCCACCGTTCTCGTTCCCCGTTTGCATTTTTTACAACGGAATGGAGGGGCCTCCCCAGGTTGGCCTCCAGGTAGATTTCCGGGGATTTTTATTTGCCAACACTAATTAAGTCCTACTTTAAGTATTTAAAGGAACAACGGCGCGCTTTAACTGTATTAAAGTTGAAAAGAAGACCCGAATTCATCACATCTATAATTACTTTAGGTGCGTGGAGTAGCCCTTTGGGCACGGATCGCTCGGGGACCGGAAAGGGGAAACGGGAGGATCGGCGAATCTTGAGGGAGTCGATTCTCGCCGATGTCACGTTGATGAGAAGGGAGAAAGGAGAGGGGGTGGTAATTGTGATACCTTGTGCCGCATTATTCTTGTTTTTATTTTTGTTTTATCTGTGTACATTTATTAGTTTAACTGACCTTAAGAATGTGCAGCTTTATTAGTTATGTGATACTTGATTTTATGTTTTGAAAATATCGTCCTCTCGGCTTCGTCTGGTGTTCTTCTCTTTCACACATATCATGCGGTATATTTTCACTAATGGACTGAATGTATCGTTTAAAGTCAAGAATTGTTTGGGGTTTATTTCTGTGAATCAGAGAGTTAACATCACTCCACAAAAAAATAATTCAAGGGCGTGAAATCACATGATCTTGGTGACCAGTAAATCGATTGTCTGGCGAGATGTGTGACAAACGGCACAGTCAAGTTAGGTGGACAAAAACATTTTATTCTACAATTGTTCTGGTTATGATGAATAATAATTTGTTTTTTATTGAATAGTTACGCATTTTTTGATAATTTAGAAGCTTGCGCAATATTTATATTATAAAACATATAAGCATATTCATTCAATACAAACATATTCAGCAAATATATATTTGTGAAAATAATTTGTCTTTCCTCATATAGTGTTCGCCAAATCTACGACAATGCTTTATTTCGAGCCTTTTGAGATTATTCCTGCGGAATAAAAAATGTATTTAAAAAAATCGGAATTGTTATAACAAGAAAATTATGTACATAATTTAACACAGCATAAATTATACAATAATATTTACTCATACTACTTATAATGTAAATTATAGAAATAAACAACACATAATTAAATTAGCTAATTATACTGAAGATTAATAATAATTATCACATAACTCATCATCAGTCTCACAATCAGATGAATCGTGTATTAACCCTCAACTGGTATATATATTTTTGTCAATTTTCTTAAGTTTATTGGTCCGTATAAATATAACATAAAAGATATGTGTTCAAGTTTTTTTTGTTTTCTTATTTTTATTTAACGTTTCGGTCATGACTCGACCAGAAAACAGACCGCAAAGGTTATCAGGCAAAGTAAGAGGAAGTACATGAATGAACAACTAGACTCTATAAAGGAGAATTTCCGCAATTATAACACGAGACACTTTTATAGGACTTTTGCAAGACAAATCCGTGGATACACACCACAAAATATTTGCTTCAGAAAGCGGAATGGGAGATTAGCGCTAACCAACCAGGAGAATTGTCAGGAGCTGGCACACTATTTTTCTGATCTCCTCAATTGCCCCGAACGCAACACAAGATTCTCCAAGGAAAATTGTATCCGTACCCACTCAGAATCACCTCTACCAACACAGGAAGAAATCCAAAGGTACATACGCAAACTAAAGAATAACAGGTCCTCCCCTCGGACCAAATTCACTGCAGGAACTTAATCAAATTATCACGAACATTTAGCAAACAGAAAAATTACCAGATGAATGGAAATGTGCTCTTATCCACCCGCTGCACAAGATGGGAGACAGAACAGATGTGAACAACTACAGAGGAATCTCCTTACTACAAGTCACTTACAAAATCCTCCCAGCATGCCTTCTCCAGAGAAGACAAGAACAATTAGAACCAGGCAGGCTTTCGCCCCGATCGCTCATGCCCTGAACAAATATTTAACTTAAAAACAATACTTAAATACAAAGCTATCAGGAACGTCCCAATCATCAGCACGTTCTTGGACTTCAAGAAAGCATACGACTGCATCGACCGAAAATCTTTGTTCAACATCCTAGAAGAACAAGGACTCGACTCGAAAAATACTACGATTGATCAAGCAGACACTGACTGACACAACCTGTAAAGTAAAATTTATGGGAGAAATCTCCGAACCCTTCCTGATTAAAACTAGAGTACGACAAGGAGATGGGTTATCCCCACTCTTTTTTAACCTGGTCCTGGACAAAGTCATAAGGGAATGGGAAAAAGAACTGAAAAATCAGGGACACGGGAAACCAATACGCCTCGGACGATCCAAAAACAACATAGAAATATCATGCCTGGCCTTCGCAGATGACCTAGCCATACTGGCAGACAATGAAAAAAGGGCAACCAAACAGATCGAAGTCCTCAAGGAATGTGCAGAGAAAGTTGGGCCTATAAATCTCCTTTTAAAAAACCGAATTCTTCTGCTCAAAATTAGATGCCCAAAATTTGAACACCAAATACGGCAAAATAAATAGGGTCACTCACTTCAAATACCTGGGCGAGATCCTCGAACCCACAGGAGGAAAGAAGATAACACAGAAGACTCGATTACAGAAGATGAAGAGTGCATCCGGCAAGATGCACAATATCTACAATAAGAAATGCCTATCCACACAGGCAAAAATAAGACACTGCAACACTGTAATCAAACCAGAAGTAAACATACTAAAAGAAAACATACTAAAAGAAGAACGCAAAATTATGAGGAAAATTCTCGGCCCAAAACTGACAGAGGAAGGGTACAGACTACATTCTCGAAAGACCACAGAGAGAATGTCCAACGTAGCGGCGGACATAAGAAAAAGAAGGTTGAAGTTCTGTGGACATATCAGTAGACTCCCACCGAAAAGACTCACCAACAGAATTCTTTCATACATACAAGGAGTCAAATCAACAGTATCATGGATCACACAAGTCAGAGCTGATCTGGGAAAGGCACAAATGGGTCCGACAGAGATTGAGGAGAGAAGAACGTACAGACACAAAATACATATGTGGAACGCTGCATCAGAGAGCGAAGTTTCGAGGAGATCGGGAACAAAGTGGACGGAGGAGAGAAAGAGAATCGATGGAGAAAGGATGAGAGAGGTGTGGAGGATCAGAAAGGAAACACTCGAAACTAAGTCAGAATGCTTTGCGTGATCCAACCGGGTCTATACGCACCTAATAATAATAATAAAAAAAAATTGGCATTTTTAAATATTATCCACTTCAACTGAAGAGGCCAACTGACGTTCACGGCTGGCGGCTGCGCATAATTATCGGGGTGCTGCCTACTCCCCAGAGTAGAAAAGCCATCACACTCTTTTCTAGTTGTGAACTCTGGAGAGTAGGCAGATTGAAGCCTCGGAGTAAATTAACAAGATTCTCTTGATAATGGCTGCAAAGTCGAAGCCGAAACGTCGAGGTTTTACAAATCTAAAACTCGGTTCTAACCGAGAACCTAGTAATTCTAATATTATCGACCGCGGATACCCCGCGTTCAATGACCACTTTCGCGTTTGTTTGTCGTACACTATAAAACAGCTAATTAAAACCGTTGAATTATTTTATGAAAATGGCTGTTCAGTGAAATTTTTTATAGAAAATTGGGTCATCTTTATAGTTGGCACAATCGTCCAAATGTAAATGTTGCTAAAGACCCAGACATTTCCATTCGTCGACGTCCACAACAATTTGGTCTCAGTGAATCAACAACATGGCGTATTTTACGATTTAGCTATGAAGGCAAAAAACGTTCAAATAACACAGGGACTGGTTATTTCACAGGGTTATAACACAGGGACTGGTTCATTCAAACCGTCGTGCATTTGACAATTGGATCAAAGAACAAACATGATTTTTTTCATAAAATGCAAATTCTGTGTTTTATTCAAGAATTAAAAAAAAAACAACTGAAAAACAAAACCAATAATAATAACCAAAAAATTTGAAAAACCCTTTTATAAAAAACAAATGATCAACAAAACAGAAGGTTTCAAATAACCTTCTTTCTTTTTCAGGAAATTGAGAGAAAAATAATAAGATAATAAGAAAAAACAAAACTATAAATTATAAAATGAATTAAAAAATATAAAAAAAATAATACTAAAATTAACTTTTAGTCAGACATATTTTCAACAATCCCTGGTATTGCAATGCACTTAAAAAATATTTTGCTTTGGTGCCTTTTTTTGTTATTTTCATGCTTGCTGTGGAAAAAACCGAAACGTATGCCGATATGTGGATGTTTATTCCGAATCCCCAGCCAAAACACAATTAAACCAGTTCGCATCGTCGACAAACTCGAACATTTCCAGCCGGCACTCTATCCGACCGAACTTTCCCAACAAATTTTAATGCCGAAAAAGTTTCGCCAAACTTTCCGAGGGGTCGATTAAACTTCGAAACTCGGCCCCCGAAACTGTACCGTTACGTTTTCCGACGTAGACGAGACGTGGTACGATCGTAACGACGGTACCACGTGAGATTTTCGCATTGTTTTTTCGCAGATTGTTGCTTAATTGTTGTAAAAAATGATCGGGCGCATCCAGGGCGTCGATTCGGTTTGGAAGAGGCGTCTCTCGCTCGACGAGATAACTCCCACGTAGCCCGTCGACGGGTTAGGCGGCTGGAGGCGGCGCTCTGACGACGCCAATGGGACCGGGACGAGGGCGGTACGGGACCGACGCACACGAGGCTATTTTAAAAATCAGACGCTGACCCCCCCAATAAGCGACAGGTAAGAAAAAAGAACATATCAACACATACTTCATCCTATTCAGATCTTTCGTCCGATTATTCCATTGAATCTACTTCAATCATTATTCTGTTTGTTTCCCTAGCACGATCGAAATTTGTAATGCTAACGACTGAATGTAGTAAAAGCAAACCTCCAACAAAATTCACTTAACTATAAACGGTTTTATGATATCTCAAATATCTAGTTTCTCAGGAACATACTGTGGAAATATTGGGTTGTTCCATGTTCCAAGTTCCCGCCGTTTTTTTTTTATTAAAAATTATATAAAAAAGACAACAATTATAACAACAAATTATCCTACCTCTCCACCAATTTATTGATGCTGTTTTGCCAGAAATCGCCATTCCTAGACTAGAAGAGGTTGTTAAGTTCGATTTTCAGGTCCTTATTGTTGGATAAAGCGAGCAGAAAGAGGTGATAATCAGTTGACGCAAGATCTGGAGAGTACGGCGGATATGGAAGGACATCCCATTCGAGATTATTCAAAGCCTCCTTGGTGATGATTGCTGACTTGCAGCTGAATTTGTTGAATAATCTCATTTATACGGTGCAGCTGGGCGAGGTAGCGTTCGTTATTGATCGCCCTGTTCTTCTTTACCATTTTCCAGTACACCAGACCCTCCCTGTCCCACTAAAGGCAGGTCATGGTCTTCGTGGAATGGAGATCTTGCTTCAAACAAATTCACTTATTTATACACAGTTTTAGAATATTTCAAACTAGGAACTTTGCCCCAGAAAGTCTTATGGAAATATTAAGTCATTTTCTTGAAGAGGATTATTTGTTCAAGCCTGAAATGCTTGAAAATTATTATCTGGAGCAATGCTAACGAGCGGGTTCAGTAAAAGCAAAACTCAAGGACAAGGACCTTTTCGCACGAACTTGATGTGGAAATATTAAGTCATTATCTCGAATAAAATTATTGATGCAAGTCTGAAACCTGTAGGAATTGTTAACTCGAAAAAATGCCAAAGAGTTCCGCTAAACAAAGCTGTGAAAGATCTAATACAACTGCACTTATTAGACTTACACTTTTTCTAATACCGAAGTGAACACCAGATGGCGCTGCTATCTATACCCCGCTGCCTACTTGAGTTATGGGGGACTTATAGGGATTATTAATTATCCAACGTTTTCGAAAATAGATTTAAGCTTATCTGATTGATTCTATCTTTTACGTGAATCAGTGAAGTCGTATTGGAGACATTCTAAACATTGGAATATTATTTGGGCCAATTCAATTTATTTTGAAGAACAGTTTGGACTCGTCTGGGGTATCTTCCTTGGCTTGTTCCGAAAATTTCTTATTGTAGTGTTACTGTAGCTATTTTTTTTTTGGATGATGTATTGAAATGCATAATTACTGGTAACGCGACATCTCAACAATCAGACGAGTATCGTGCTAAAGCTGAACCAAAGCTGAAAAAAACCACGTTAAAGGCGGTAAAAAATTAAATTTGCGTGAGTCAAACCAAAACAATTATTGGTTTTTACATTACAATAACTCACACTTCGTAATAATTATTCGTACATTTTTAGTTAAAAATTAAACAAACATCATTTTACAAACGCCATATTCACCCGATATGGCATCGTGTCTTTTTTTGTTTCCTAGATTGAAGAAACCACTTTGGTTCGAGTCTTCTTATTACTTTGAAGGTAGCAAAATAAATTCCATGAATAAATACTTTGTGATATTTTTAAAGAGTTATTTAACTTTTTGATGACTTCAAAAAATATATAGAAATGTAATAAGGCCAGCAAAAGCCATGTTTGATGAGGGATTCTATTTTGAGTCAGACAATATATCGAAAACATCCTGAAGATTGATAAATAATACCACAAACAATTATTAAAAAAAATAAAAACAGTATAGGCAGTATTAGGAATGATGAAAGAATTATAATAGAAGATAAATAGCCATCACTCATTGTTTTAATTAGTATTTTATTGATATACCTCAAAAATTTTATACAAGTACTTCGAGTGAACCCACAGTACATCATAATTACACGTAATGATTTTGATGTAAGTTAATCGACATGAAATAATAGACATTATACAAAACTTAAAAAACACAAAATTGCCCGAACTGAACAACATTTCTGCATTAATTTTAAAGAAATACCCACATTTAGTAGTTAACTAAAAATAATTCCGATATTTAAGAATGGCGATGCCTTAGAAATATTGCCATTCTGTCCGTGGTATCCGTGGAAAAATAATGGAAAGAGTAGTTCTTGAAAATACTCATCTACGACAGCTATAACTTCTTCATTTGAAGAAAAACGTTTGCCATGCAGAAATTTTTTGACATTTGAGAACAGATAAAAGTCAAAGGGGATTAGATCTGGTGAATATGGTGGATGCTCCAATAATTCGTAGTGTAACTGCTTCAATTTGGCCGTTCCAAGAAAATCTTTGTGAGTCGGTACATTGTCTTGATGAAAAATGATTTTTTTCTTCGCTAAACCAGGCCTTTTCCCACGATCAGAATTTAACAAATGCGGCACCCATCTTGCCCATAGCTTTCTTAAGCCCAATTCCTTTTTTAAAAGATGACACACCTGTTTACTTGAGGTATCCATGGTCTTAGCAATTTCACTCAAAGTCTGTTATCTGTTATCCCTAACAATATTGTCTGTTATTCATAACCATATCATCTTTCTAGAATTAATTTTTTGTTCAGTTGTTGCACTTATTGGACGTCTAGAACGAGGATAATTATCCAGGATTGTACGACCACGTTGAAACTTACCTACTCACTTACAAACCATTGTTTTTGAAGGATCAGACTCCCCTATAGTCCGGTCAATCTAGACATTTAAAGGTACATAAATTCACATCAAGTGGAAAGTGAGTAAAATTGTTCAAAACATAATTAAAAATTTCGCGATTTTCATCAAAACGGTAAGTTTTATCGTAAAATTATCTCAGACAAAAATAGTAGATCATAAAATTATCTATAAAAAAGGTAGCAATAATTTTTTTCCTAAGAGCCACCGTTTCTGAGATATAACGATTAAAAAAGTTGTAAGCGTCATAATATGCACACGTTTCGACGCCACCTCTGAGGTAGTGTACTTAGCGCGTTTTTTTAACGTGGTTTTCCCAATAGGCCTATTCCACAGGTCTGTTGTGATTCTGTTTAATTGAAAACTATTGCTTAATAACATATGCAAGGGTTGGAATTGATAAAAGCGACGGAAATTAAAAAACAGTAGTAACATTTATTCGTCCGATTCACGATCTTCAATTACTTCTTTTTGTTGTTCTTCTTCTTGATCTTCTTTAGACTTAAAAGACCTTGGTCGAACAGCAGTCATAATACTATGACAAATATTTGAGCATATTAATTTTAAATTATTTAAATTTGATCGTTTTTTCTTTAAAATCACTCGTTCCATAAAATATGTCAACGACTCTGGGATGTCATTGTTTAAATCTTCAAACATGCGACCTGGTGGAGGATAGTTAGAATTATCAAACCCTGCGGATTGAATATATTCGCGAATGATAGCTGCAACTGCTTCTAGGATTCTGAATCGTTCTTCTTTTTTATTTATTTTCTTTTTTTCGTACCAGGCATGATTCAAAATATCATGATGATTGTCTCTTAAGTATATAAATGTTGATGCGCCTGATTTTTCAGTGATAATAAGTTTATCACCATACTTTAGTTTTAGTCGCAGCTTAATCGTCCTGTGATCTAAAGTTGTAATTTTGCAAACATTTCTTAGTTCGTTTAAACTGAACTGACAGTCATCGGTATTTTCTATGTAAGTAAATATTTCCTCCATTGCCAGATTCGTAGTTTCGTCTTTAGGGCGACCGACTTTAGCTCCAGTGGAAGGTATCATGAAAGAAATATAGCAATCACGATGATACTTAGCTTCAGCAGCAACTAAATCATATTCAAATTCGATTCGCGCAATAACAGCTTCTGCTATAGCATCGGAACGAGTTCGAGCTACTTCCAGAATTGAATCTTTGAATTGAAGTGTATTTACTTGGCTAATTTGACGGCGAAAATCCCAGGATTGTCTTCTCTCATACTCTTCCTTCAATTCCTTGCCGTAAAATAAGCATAGTTTTTTAAAACAAGAAGCTAATTCACTTATACGTGATCTAGTACGAGGAGGACTTACTGTAGATGTACTGGCTTCTTGTTCTTCACTTTGTCTTTTATTAGCTGCAGCAATAGAAGACTTTCGAGTATAATTTTTACGACAATTTTCGTGTATTGTCACAGATTTCTGATTTTTAAGATATTCTGAAAATTCATCAGCTCGTCCGATACTAGCATTGATTAATGTCTTCATACCAAGTTCGACAGTAACATTTTCACTTTCAGTTAAAAGTTTAACACAAATAAAACAATATTTTGACATTTTTATTATAAAACTCAAAACAGTCCGAAATAGGTTAGAATAAACAAGTGTTTTCACTACGGAGTGGCGCTCAAGACTAACGGTATTTTATTTATTGGGTATTCTGGCATAAAGCAGGTATACGACCCTAGCCACACACACAATTGAACAGAGAGACAGATGTTGTCTCAAGGTTACACTGGTGTATAAATTAAGGGACTGGGTTTCATTTTACCTGATATTCTCATAGTTATACTTATGTATATTTTATATTTTAAATGTATGTTACAATCACCGATAGAAACATATTTTTACAGCTATATATATTACAGCTATATATACGTGACGTACTCATATATATATATATATATATATATATATATATATATATATATATATATATATATATATATATATATATATATATAAAAACATATATATATATATATATATATATATATATATATATATATATATATATATATATATATATATATATATAAAATATATATAAACAAATTTTTTAAATCGTTATATCTCAGGAACGGAGGCTCTTAGAAAAAAATTATTGATACATTTTTCCACACTGAAACAAGTGGACAGATCCACTTGAAACTTCACATATGTTCATATAAGAGAAGATCACTAATATATATATATATATATATATATATATATATATATATATATATATATATATATATATATATATATATATATATCTATATATATATATATATATATATATATATATATATATATATATATATATATATATATATATATATATATATATATATATATATATATATATATAGGTATAGGTGGTATAGGGTATATATAGGGTGTCCGAAAATAACGTCGAAATATTTTGAGAGATGACTCTAGGGATTAAAACATACATACCCCAAAAGTTGTTTCTTAAGGAGGGGGCTAGAGCCTTAAAGGGGGGACTTTTTGCAGTTTAAAAATTATAAATATAGACTTTATTGCGTAAATGGTCTAGTTTTACGAAATGCCAAAGACAAATATTAACAGTGACAGCCGCCTACTTGATTATTAAGATACGTTTCGATATCCGTGTAATCGTTCATCGATTTAGAAAGTCAGTTTTCTGGAAAACGGTTCATCCTAACGAAATGAATTAGGAGGACCATTTTTAATTAATCTATACATTTTCTGTAATGTTTTTTCGATTTATTAAAATTATTATTAATTATTAAGATTATTATTAATATTATTATAAGGCAATTAAGGACGTAGATGCAAGAAAAGATGAGAGCTTTAGTAAGGGGATGGGGTAAGTGGGAAAAAGACCATTATTAGTAGTGGTTATTTACGGCATCTCTGTTTTTGAAGCGCCGCCTGGCGGACGAGGTGCGAACATTATTAATGAACCGGCGTCCAACTTCTGCGAACTCCCAAATTAATAGACGACTCCATATTAGCTGTTATAAGCAACAGACAGCCTCGATTCGTCATTATTTTCCGCGACATTTAACACATACTTCACGCTGTTTCCTGTTCAATTTATCCAATCGGAAGTTTAGGCGACGGAGTTTGCGACAAACCTCCTGAATCGATCTACGTCCAACGCTCCACTTTTTTTCAGTCTCACGCGAAAGAAAATCAATGTTGTTTCTTTTATTAAATATTTGAATAATACTTTTTATATTATCAATAACAGAAATTAGTTTATTTTTTGTGACCTGAAGAAAATTCGGTGTACATTATGAACAGAAAATGATTCAGATATTTGTTATTACCTATCATTTTTTCTATAGTGAAGAATAGTGAATAGTGAATTAGAGCGGCAGATATATTATGATAATTCTAGTGAACCCTGAGAAGATCGACAACTTTAAATATCTGGATGTAGTAGTAGCAGCCAGAAATGACAGGAGTATGGAAATAGGTTATAGAACCCAAATAGGTAATATAGCATACTACAGATTCAAAAACGAATTAAAAGTCAGAAAGATTGGATATGACACACACAGGGCAATCTATGAAGCAATCATAAGACCCATTGTGACGTACGCAGCAGAAACGATGACCCTCACCACCAAGGAGGAATAATAACTAAGAGTTTTTGAGAGGAAAATAAATAAGGACAATGTGTGAATCCAAGGAAGAAGAAGAAGAGTACCAAAGCCTAATTAAACGCGTAATCACTTAATGAAGAAGATATAGTACGTTCTACAAAGGCACAGAGAATTAGATGGTATAGATACAAACCTTCCACAGGGAGCAACACTACAAGGACTATACAGATTCTGATGGTTTTGGACCAGGAAGTTCTTGTTCGCAGGGTCATAAAGCTGATGGTAAACTATTTTTCAGGTTTGTTTTCTCGAGTTGTACACTTGGGCGCTGGTTGTTTTCTTCTGGATATGGAAATTCCCTAGTTA
Source organism: Cosmopolites sordidus (assembly GCA_031761425.1). Classification (NCBI taxonomy): domain Eukaryota; kingdom Metazoa; phylum Arthropoda; class Insecta; order Coleoptera; family Curculionidae; genus Cosmopolites; species Cosmopolites sordidus. The sequence continues at coordinate 16,168 of JARFXV010001076.1, read as the reverse complement.
TTGTTTTTGTAAGAGCAGTAAAAAATAAAATAGAGTTGACTAGATCATGCCCTTTAACTGTTCTAAGAGAATTAAAGTTAGAACGTTAAAATTAAAGAACTTCTACTGTTCTTTTGTAACTCACACCCTTCTCCGGCAATTCGTCTTCTAGTTTCGCGGCCCCCGATCCAAAACAATCGCGACTAAACAAGTGCAGAACAACCTCCCTCTGCCTCCGCGCTCATCGCCTAACGGAGCGCCGGTCATATTTCAAAACACTTCGACTTTTGTTTGACTCCATTAAGGTCCTTTCTTTGAGCGCGCTCTTTTACATCTAGCGGCACCCGCTATAAATCCGACGACTCGGGACCATTGTGGCTCTCTTTGCTTTTTCACGGCGCAAACGGCGGTTTTTACCGGTGCCACGAACGATAAGTCACTTGGAACGGGACCAAGGAGCCGCCAGGGGGCGCGTCTGTCTCGAACAAAGACCTGTAGTTAAAAGAGGAGTGGGGAAAAGTTGAAGGTGATGTCGGTATTTTTGTAAATAAACAAACAATGGTTGGTAATACAATAAGGTTGTAATCTGGGATCGTTGCTTTGGGTAGTATTTTTGAAAATTCGTCCACTTTAATTATTTATATATATACATATATATATATATATATATATATATATATATATATATATATATATATATATATATATATATATATATATATATATATATATATATATATATATATATATATATATATATATATATATATATATATATATATATATATATATATATATATATATATATATATATATACAGGGTGTCCCGAAATTGAACGTCAAGCGGGTGCGGGTGCGGGGCGAAAGAAAGACCCGGGGACCAGTTCTGGCAAAAATAAGAAAACAAATCTATGTCACCGTGTTAAGTGATAATAGGTATATTTTGAAAAATCTGGAAATTCGGCACCCCAGGCTATATCTTTATGTATTGTAATCACAAATTACCCAATTTTTCAGTGTTGTTTTTTATAACGTGATCCTAAATAACCCTTCTATTAATCGAACTTACAAATCAAACAATGAAGGTTGTTAATTTAGAAAAAAAAAAGATTATTGAGTCGTGGTTTAAAAAATTATGTCAGCTAACTTTGACACTTTATTTTTGGAAAAAAAAGTATTTTACTACCCTGGGCAAGTTATTTTATAAGATGGTCCATTTAGTCAAGATTTCAAAATAGTATAACAATTACCGCTTTTCTTTTCACAAAAAAATATTGTTGCTTGTTTTTCTGCAAAAGAACCACATTTCAAAAACTTATACAGTGATAAAAAATACATTTGTGTGCTCAAAAATGGACCACCAGTGTGAGATGGACAGATATGATAGAGCGAGATAGATAGTGACGCTATTCGACTTCGAATTAGAAAGAGATAGATTGACATTCAACTTTTAGTATTGTCTAAATGATTGTGGCGTGTTCACATATTTTTTTCTCTTTTTTGGTTTTTTCGCCACGATCTAAAACCCAAAAAATAAATATATCAAAAATATCGATTTTTATGTAAATACAGAATCACTGGTTAAAAAACAAAAACAAAACGGAGACAAATTTCTCAGTGATTCTTTTCTTGTAATAAATTTGCCTAACGAACAAAAATTTAAAAAAATATATTTTTTTTAAATAAATACAAACTTTTGAACGTTAACGTTTCGGGAGGTCTTCTCTTCCCGTTTTGAAAAGGAATCTAAAAAATAATTTATATTAATTTCTATATAATACTGTATAGATAGTAAGTAAATATATATTTTTTTTGTATATGTAAATGATACTTCAAAACGAAATTCAAAAAAATAATATTAAAACAATAATAATATAGCAATTTTCCAAATAAAATGATAATAAGAAACGGCCTTGATATGGGTCAAGCTGCTGTCGCTAATACCTCTTAGTCTATCCAAAAAATACTAAACAAATTTACAAGTAAATGTTTTTTTAGCTCTTTTGGCTGTTATGTGGACTGTAATGTCGATTAGTGTTATTAGTGTTTATAAGTTAAATGTTATAAGTGTTTATAAAGTGATAAAAACCTAGAAACAATTTTTTTAAATATAATGACAAACGTTTTGTATGGAATACCTGCAATGGGTAAGTTTTAAAAAAATAAAATGTAACAACGTTAGATTACCAACAGCAATAACGTTTTCTTAGAAAACAGTTTTTTGATGAAGGTCATGACCGAAACGTTAAATAAAAACAAGAAACCAAAAAAAACCTGAACACCTATCTTTTATTTATTAAATTTATACGGACTAATAAACCCAAGAAAATTAACCAAATATATATATATATATATATATATATATATATATATATATATATATATATATATATATATATATATATATATATATATATATATATATATGTTTCTAAATCATTCCAGGTGTCGATCCGTTGATTCTGTGAAGAGTCACGACGTTTCGCCAAAATCAAAATCAAATCAAAATTAAAATTATAACAAAAAACAAAAATATAAAGGTAAAAAAATGATATATTTTCAAATTACCCTAAAAAAACTCAAAAAGCATCTAATTCCACTGTGATTTACCGATAATTACAAGGGGCATACATGAAACGGCTGAAAAAAAAGCGACAAGAAAAAGGCAAAGGCAATATTTGAGCTTCTATCTCAACCAAAAGGCAATTATCGCTGTGGACTTTACAAACTCCAGGGTCATTCGTAAAGGAATGCCTCATTTCGCTGCCCTAAAGCAAACGTTGCTCGTTTCACCCTGCCCAACCTCCTCGAACTCAATTTGCTTTTCGATTACATACGAGGGTAATTTATATTAAAAAAAATCACACAATTCTACGTAGAACTGAATCGTAGCAGATATTCGATTTTGTATGCTTTATAAATAAAATTAATGTTCATTCCATATGTGGAGAGTGTGTGTGTGTGTAGGTCGATATGGCTCTGCTCTAGGATAGGCAATTCGCCAGCTCCACTAATCTCCAGGGAAGTTCTAGATAGGCGAGAAAGAACTCCTAAAACTTTATAGCATATTTAACAAACTTAGCTTTTTCGAAATTACAAAGCAGAGAAGTCCAACTACAGCAGTTTATTTTACAACTTCGATACCACTGGAAGCATCCGGCTTCATTCGGCCTGGTTACCGGCGTGACAATGGATTTTTTTATCTATCCGATGAAAGTTAGAGTCACAAGCACAGTCACTAATATAGTTCAGTATCACAAAGAAATTCCTTCATCATAAAATTGGCCCATTCAAAGTCACAAACACCGTCCTAAGTTTCTTCAAGATTGAAAATGTCAGGAATATATCTCTTCAAATAACCCAGGAATGAATGTCTCAAATAAATGTCTTTTAAATAAACTGGAACGCTCTAGAGTTTCCCAATACTGGTTGCCCCGACTGGCAAACAGTCATGATGGCCCCTCAATGCACATGACTATTTCCCAATGTACCACATTATGAGAAACAAGACGGAAGGGTATTTGTTTAGTATTTTGTTCCATATCTCTATGTTTTTTTGAAGTTCGTTTTTGTTGTGTATTATCGAGACCAGTATGAGGTCACGGTAAGTTTCCGGCTATGATTGGCTCTAGGCGTCTGACTAATCAGACTCTAGGGTAGGACTTTAGGCGTCTGAGCTGATCAGAGTC